>CAHIKZ030000744.1:800000-820000 GCA_903632075.3 Acanthosepion pharaonis
CAACTGGCATTGCGTAGCATAAAGCAAATAACAAGACAGGCATCCATCTTAGTTGGAAGATTGATGCAACACAATATTCCTGCCTCATCTTCCTAACAATCTCTTTTACCAGACTGAACTCATTTTTATAAAAATAAATATATGATCATACACACAACCACACATACATTTTTATATATATATATATATATGACTAAATCTTTTCAAAATAGATTTAATACCTTTTATTGAAAATCTCTGATTAAATAATTCAATTTTAATAGAATGGATTGTTCTGATCAGTCAATCATTGTATCACGACATATGATGATCATCATATCTGGAAATGCGGTAGAATGCAGGGAGAAGAGGATTCATGCCTTTCCCATGGCTATAGTATACTTAAGACACTTCAGTGAGGATTTCAAGTTGATTATACTGGTTTCCAAAACTTTTAAAATTCCCGCCCACTTTACAGATATTCGCATTATATACACATTTTTATGTATTTAGGCAGTAAATTTTCTTTCAGGCATGTCTTATTGAATAAATTACAAACATTATGTCTGCTTATTTTTATTATAATCCTTTCATATTCATAAATATTTTTCTGTCTATATTTCTGAGATGAAGTATTATGTACACTATTTACATTATTCGGACTATTGTCCTCATCTTTGTCGCCATATTTATTACAACATTTCGGCCTTTCAGTATCTGTCTATATATCTGAGATGAGGTATCATGTACACTATTTACATTATTCGGACTATTGTCCTCATATTTGTTGCCATATTTATTGCAACGTTTCGGCCTTTCAGTATCTGTCTATATTTCTGAGATGAGGTATTATGTACACTATTTACATTATTCAGACGAATGTTCTCATCTTTGTTGCCATATTTATTACAACGTGGATAAAGGTGTTAGTTAGATCCAGTGACAGGACCTAAAGTGTGTGAGTTCAATACCTGGTTAAGGCAGAGGAGAACTTAGAGAGGGGAACTAACAGGAGATAACTGATAACTAACATCTATTAGACATAGCACGTGGAACTAGAACAGTCTTCCCTAGTGAGCAAAATAAAGGAACTCAGTTTGACATTCCAACTGCCTGAAGAAGGCCAAAGCGTACAACGGCTGAAACGTTGTAATAAGTATGGCAACAAAGATGAGGACAATAGTCCAAATAATGTAAATAGTATAAATATTTTTCCGTACATTAAAATTAAATAAGGCAAGAAATGCACTGTAACAGTGAAAATCACTTTTATTTCCCAAGTACTTTCCAACTCTTTTTGAGATCATCATCAGTGATGCAACAGGCAAAAACTGTGTAGCTATTCATTACTGATTTTTTCTTTTGCATTTAAATGCTGTAGCTGACAGTTATGCTTTAGCATTTTATATATATATATATATATATATATATATGTGTGTGTGTGTGTGTATGTATGTGGGGGGGAGTGCTTAATGTCAGAGCCCAAAACTAAAGTACTGGAAAGGTCTAATTTCTTCTTTCCATCACTTGACTTAATTTTCCAGTGACCTATATATTCCAGTCAAGTTCATTACATTCACTTAAATGCTAATAACCTTGGGAAATATATGAAACACTCTCTTCTCCCTCCCCCATACACACATATCTACTGGTAAATGTAAATAGCAGGACAGACAGGGTCCTATAGTCTTGGGTGGCAAAAGGCCTGGGAGAGGGACAACCTTGGCTTGTGGCATACTGTGCACCAGTTCTCTGTATTTGGCTCTATCAAAAAGTGTGGTTAGTTCTGCATGAGCATTCAACCCTATAATCAAATGATATGTGCAGGTAGTCTGACTGTTGGTTCTAAAAACTGTGCTGCTGGATCCTCATACATCAAAAATGATGAGAAAGTCCAGTATATATAAAATGATTATTTTTATTATGTCACTTTTTCATATAAAAATCTATTTGTTGCATAATAATAATGTAAACAAAACCAAAAACAAGGTTGTTTATTTTCCACCAAATTGGTCAACATTTAACCACAAATAACACAAATTCTGTTGATTTTATGATCATATTTCTTATATGAATATTAATCAGCATTCAAAGAGCTTTCTCAAGATATACAACTTGACCACATTGGGTGATATGAAAATATTAGCATATAGTGGCAAATACCAAAATTCACCATTCCGAATTTGGCCCAACTCAATAAAACCCTTGTAACCAAAGTCAGAAATCCACTACAAAATTTTGTATATATCTTGCCATAAAGCAGAAAAATTTGTTGTCAAATTTTTAAAAAAAATTAAAGATACGTTTTTTGACAAATTAATGGTCAAAGGTTAAAGTCAAATTATCTTATTTGACCTTTAAACAAAAAAATAAATAGATAATTTTTAGATTTATTCAAGTACTTTAAAATGGTATATAGTTTAGCTTTGTAGTTGAAAAAACTGAGATATTGATATTAAAACTTTGCGATTATTTTCCCAAATTTCACCTTTTTGGCAACAGTCAAAGTGTTACACACCAGGAACCTTTTGACCTAAAGATGAAAAATAGGTACCATTCAATTTCTGTCATGAAGTTTTATAAATGTACCAAATTTTGGAAAATATATATATATTTATCCAAGTATAAGATTGGTGTATACAGAATAGATTCCAATAACCAACAAATACTATTCTTAAAAGAGTGCTCAATACAGAGTAGAGCAAATATAATTACTTATAAATATGTTATAAAATCACTTCAAAAATAGCCATTTTGTTTCAACGCTTCTGGTGTCTTATGAAGTGATGGTGTTGAATATAGAATTCTATAGATTCTATATTCAACACCATCACTTGATAAGACACCAGAAGTGTTGAAACAAAATGGCTATTTTTGGAGTGATTTTATAACATATTTATGTTATAATTTTCAAATAAGTAATTATATATATATATATATATATATATAAGCACACACACAAACTAGTTCACTTTTATCAAAACTTATGCCTCTTAGCATCTTCAATAGTTTATCTTTTCTTTAAATTGTAAGGACATTATTACTAAAAATAAATATAAAATAATAATAATGATGAATATCAAAAATAAAATAAAACAAGTAACATTAAACTTTATTTGTAAAAATGAAAAATAAAAATACTAAAATTTCCCAGCATGCAACAGAAACTGTTCTTGCTGGAAAACAGACATCCCACCAAAAAATGTTAAATTCAGTCTCTTTGCTACCAACCATTTAATGGTCAAGATGCCCTATTCCTCTTTCCTTTGGACATTGCTTGTCATAATAAAAAGTGACTTCTTCCTTTTATCACATGCAACCATAAAACACTTGTACGCAAAATACACACACAAGTACAGAAAACACTTGTAAGCAAAATACACACACAGGTACAGAAAACACTTGTAAGCAAAATACACACACAGGTACAGAAAACACTTGTAAGCAAAATACACACACAGGTACAGAAAACACTTGTAAGCAAAATACACACACAGGTACAGAAAACACTTGTAAGCAAAATACACACACAGGTACAGAAGACACTTGTAAGCAAAATAAGCCTTCTCTCATTCAGAATTTGAAAGATTCAGTCAGTCATGTGCCATACGTGATACACACTTAGGCAATCATGTATCTTTCGATACATGACTGATGAGGCAGATTCTTTCCTGCAGTAAGTTGCCATGTCTTTCTGCAATAGACCAGTTGCCATCCAAGGCTATAGAACTTGGTCTGTCCTGCTATTTACCCATAGCTGGAGTGAAAAGAAGAGGATTCATTCCCAAGTTTATTAGCATGTAAGTGAATGTAATGGATTTGAAAGATTAATGTTATTTTTCTGCATATTGCTTCTGTATATAAATAAAGTCTCCACAATAGCCTTGATAAAGTTCTTTTTTAAGTGCAGACATGAAAACAAATTTTTATTGGATAATGTAAAAATCAAAAACTAAAAAAATGAAAACCTTTTAAAACCTGTCTATATTTCTTAGATGAGGTATTGTAATAATTTACACTGTATTCTTCAAACTGTTGTCCTCATTTTCATTGTCATATTCAAGACGTTTCAGGTCTTGGATTGGAATTTCAATAAAAGTGGCTGGTGTTCTCAAATTGGAAATTAGTTTGTACAGAACCGTGTGTTGTTGAATTGGAAACACAAGCATTTATTTCCTGCTAGAAGGTCCAAACTACAAGAACATGGCAGACTCAAATTTAGTCCAACTGAAGATGGAAGGAAAACAAACAAGACCGATATATATATGTCAACAAATATATGTATTAAACAACAATTTTACAAGTGACAAAGACATTAACATTTGTGTTTGTGTGTGAAAGTAAAGAGTGTGTATGTTGGTGAAAGTTTGTATGTATGTGTATGTGTGTATAATGTTCATGGCGTGTTCCCGCAAGAGGGAAACGCTATCTTTTGCAAGAGCTCACATTGTAGAGGTGTTCGCTGAAATAAAGAAATGAAAAAGAGAACGAGGTGAGAAGTTGCCCAGTATTTATAGTGTAGGGACAGCGACCCCTAGTGAAGAATTAGGGAATTAAGGAGGAGCTAACTCCAACATGTTCATTTTTCTGCCTCATCCATTGGCTTGCAAGTGACTGTTGCCTTATGAGTTGGATTTCTATCTATTTATGTGTACTGGGATTTTTGACACTGGACCTGCAATTCATGATTCCGACATTTCTTTCTGCCCCTGAATATTTGAGTTTGAAATTGTGATTTGTTTATTTCGTTTTGTAATTGAACTGCAATATCAATTTCAGATCAACAAGTAAACTTTTTTCACTTTGTCATTCATTTTCCTCAATATATAAAATATATATCGTTATCTCATATATATGTGTGTGTGTGTGTGTATAGGTTTCCTTTTGTTAGAAATCACTGAGGTTGTAGTTCTAAGCCAGTACTGAATGCTGATATGCACCGAACTTTGAGGAAATCTCTCTTTCCAAACAATATTCCAAATGAATATTGCAAGTAAAATTCCTAGGATGGATTGTATTTTTCTTTTCATACTTTTTTTCTTATTACTTATATGTTTCCATCATGTTTCTTTTTAACTTAATCCAAATATTGCTTGATTTATTTAGGTCATCAAATAATCCATTATGGAAAAAATGTATTTTTGCTCATATTCTTTGTTTAATATTATTTCTATTTTGTGTCTAAGAAAAAATTGATGATTATGGAAAGATCTTAATTAAATCAGGCTGTCTAAGCTATTAAAAAGACTCAATTCTCATGCAATGTCATCACTGCCAATCAGACCCTGAACTACTGCCAGGCACGACGAATGGATGTCCCCTTGAGGAAGCACATTGTCTGAAACGTACACCTGACAACTCCTGTATATAATTCATCATTAAAGCTGCAGGTGAAATGATCGGTTCCCTGTAGCGTTCAAGTACATACCTGACTCCTCATGTCATCCTCTACCTTTATAAAAGCCAGGTCAGGCTGAAAATGAAGTACTGTTGCCTTTCCAGTTTTTTTTTAACCATTTCACCCCAAGCAAGGTGGTAGGGCCACTAGCATGCAATGAGTTAGAGGGTGAGAGCAAGAGTAAAAGAGGGGGTTTGAGGAAAGGATAAAGAGAAGGATGGGGAACAAGATCAAGACATCAGAAGATGTTGGTTGACATTGAACTTGAATATTTGATGATTATAGTTATAAGGGAAGCAAGTAAGAGGAAGGGAGTTCCACTGTTGGGAGGTGCAAGACAAGAAGAGTAAAAGAGACAGCTACATTTAACCGTTTTGACAGTGAAAGGGTGGGACCGAGATACCAACCTAGTAGCAAGCTTAAATTCATAAAGTCTGGGAACCAGTGAAAGTAGCTCATCAGAGCAGTTGTCATGAAAATACTTGTAAAAGAGAGAGAGGGAAGCCACGGCATGTCTGTGAGAAAGTGTAAATGAGATGCCAGATCAGGACCCATCACACTGCATATCTGTTTCTGGATTTAGTTCAAAAGCATTTCAGAGTCCTTGTTGGAGAAGAATTATTGTCCATCCTCCAAACTCTCTCTCTCTCTCTCTCTCTCTCTCTCACAGGCAGGATGTGGTGAATCTCTCACTGCTATATCGCTACTTCCATGGAAAGTGTTTGGACAAACTACATTCTTTGGTTCCACCGAGTCTAACCTTCACAGCTAGGACCTGTCATACCACTTACATAGTAGCAAACCACCCACATTCCCCCCGTATTCCATCGGTGAGAAGTAAGTTCCACTCAAACAGCTTCTTCTCATGAACCACTGCTGTGTGGAACAGACTCCCAAGAGGATGTTTCCCCGATGACTGCACTCTTAACCTGTTCATATCTAGATTTAACAGTTATCTTCCTCTCCTATCCATATAAACTACCCCTTAACACAACCCTCTAGCTCGACTGATGCCCAGGCCTTGTACAGGGCGAACATTACTGTAAAAAAGTTAGTAACATCTGATACAAATACCATATTGAATCTTTCACACAAAGTTTTTTCTTCACTTCAGTACTAAATCAAATTAACATTGGCCAGATAGAGTACATGGTTTGGTTTGTTTTACGGCATATCAACCTCAATGGGTTATTTAATACTGAGAAAATTTTTATTACTAACAATAATTTTCCTCAAAAATGTATTGCTGATAATATTTTATCAAAAATGTATTGCTGGTAATATTTTATCAAACATATAGTGCTGGTAATAATATATTTACAAAAATGTATTGATGGTATTAAAATCTGTTTTTACACTTTTATAGTGTTTTGACCCCAGTTTGAGGGTTAACTATTTGCCCATAGCTGGGACCCTAACAGGTGCTACCACCCAAAGTCAGGGTGGACCTGGGAACACCAGCAATTAAGAGGTGGTTCCATGCTCCTCAAAATCTCCTGATCAGAGGTCTTGCTATTGGATGTAGTTTATCACCTTACCTAAGATGACTCATTGGGGAGGGGTCATACCACTTTGCAAAAGTGCAGGTGGCATATTCTGAAGCCCTGGTCGACAGGACTGGAAAGCACATAGTTTTTGGAGGACTTTCTCTTTGTCATCAGTTGTTTTGCATGTGCATTCTAAGTTCAGTTGGGTCAACATCTTGAGGCCCTATTCTACACTTGGTGGCTATGAGACCACCTTCTAAGCCAACCATTTCTGACAAAGTACAAAGCTTATTTTGGAATCTCTGGTGGGGAAACCCACAGCATATTGGGGTCATCATTTACTCAACCCATCCTAGATTAAAGGTTCTTGATGAATATTTAATTAGATGTAAATCTTTGCTGTTTCCTGGTTTTGATCCTATGCTACATCTCCATCATTTTAAAATATTTCAGAATATTTATAGTTGGGCTGCATTAAAATCATGCCACTGCTTGATATTAAAACTAATATAAGGTTAAGAGAAATATCAAAATTATATTTTCTATTCTCAGATGCAAAATTCATTCACTGTAAGCAATCCTGCGTTTTTTTTTCTAATTATAGAACGTTTCATTTTGAGAAAGATGTTAGCAAAAATGGCAAAGTTATTTAAATTACATCAGACAAATGTGATATTTATTTTTATATGCATTTCAAGTCATAACTGATTTCAACTTATAACAGAAACACTTTATATTCTGCATTCTTATTTTGCAAGCAGTAATCTTTTGTGTGTGTGTATATATATATATATATATATATATATATATATATATATATAGATAGATAGATAGATAGATAAGTTGGTTAATAAAACAAGGGAAAATGAAAGGGTAGCAAAAAAAAAAAGTTTCGCACATGAGAAATCAATCAGGGATCAGACCTTTACTAATAATACCATCTACAACAAATTCTCACCAGCCACAAGAACCACTGCTGGTGAGTCTTCCCCATTTCTCTGTTTATTTCTCACACTGCTGATGAAGGACACAGGTGTAGCCGAAAATTCCGGACTAATAACATTAATTTCCATACTTCATTTCTGTCTTGTGGTTAATAATTAATTATACTTTAATTATTTTTTTTTCTGCTGATCACATTCGTACCCTTTTGTTTTGCCTGGTTTTATTAGACCGACCTATCTATTTTAAATACTATAAGAAGCACATGTGGACTCTTTCTTATATATATATATATATATATATATATATATATATATATATAAAGACAATGAAGAATTTTACATAATTTTTTATCTCTTCATATATAACGGTAACTCAGAAACACCAATCAGTAAGTTGAATTTGAATTCAGACCAAGTTCATTACATTTGCTTTCAAACAAATACCTTTGGCCTAGTGTCCTCATTTTTGTTGTTTTTATCAAAATATTTCAGCCATTATGCTCTGTGGCCTTCATCAGGTGAGTTTTAATCCAGTAACATTCAAGGAATTTAATTCCCATTTCTTCTCTTCCCAGGAGCTATGGGTTAAATAACAGGGCAGACTGTATTCTGTTGCTTTCATTAGCAACCAGTCAAGAAGGAAAATCCTAGGAGAGTTTCGAGCATAATATGCACCTATTTTCTTATGGGTTCTACCAAAAAGGTGTGGCCAGTTCTAGACAAGCCTTCACCTTTATAATCATGTCTATTGTCTGGTGGTTTAATTCTAAGAAAAACTGAATTGTTTGGCATTTATACATATTAATGCAATAAAAACAGACTTAATTAAAAGTACAAGAGGAAATTAAAACCACAGAATTTTCCAATACAAAAAGAGAAAGTAATAAGAAATAAGAAAAGAAGAAGAAAAATGCTACACCATTTCTTCTCACTCATCAGAACTCAATCAAAGAAATTAAAATATTGTGAAAATGTTTGGTTTGGTTTGTTTTTTGTTTTATGGCATATCAACCTCAATGGGTTATTTAATGCCGACAACTTTTTTCCTGGTAATATTTTGTTTTGTCAAAAATCTATTTCTGGTAATATTTTTTCCTCAAAAATGTATAGCTGGTAATATTTTTTTCCAAAATATATTGCTGGTAAACAATTTATTTCAAACATTTATTTCTTGTAATAATTTTTTAAAAAGTATTTCTAGTATTAAAACCTATTTTTACACTTTTATAATGCTTTTTACCTCAGTTTCGGGGTTAACTAGTTGCCCATAGCTGGGACCCTAACAGGTGCTACCACCCCGGGTCAGGGTGGACCTGGGAACAGCAGCAATTAAGAGGTGGTTCCACACTCCTCAAAACCTTATGATCAGAGGCCTTGCTGTTAGATATAGTTTATGGTCTTACTCTGGACGCGGATGTAGTTTATTGTCATACCCAGAATGAAAAATATTGTGAAAAGTTACTAAAGTCCTACCTATATAGTCAGTTTTACATCAACACTTAAATTGGTAAATTACAGAACTTGTTCAAAGGATAGGTAAGTTATCTTTATGAATTGCTTTCAACATTGGCCAAGAAGGGAAAATTTAATTTTGTTCATTGAGTTTGGACACATGAGAAACAATAACCATTGTTGCGGACACCCTGGAGGGGGGGGGGCACAATGTTATATGGCCCTAGCGCCCAAATAAGTATGAGATCATGCGGCCCACTAATGTTTATAAATCAAAGATGTGAAATCTGACAGGTGAAACAAAATGGACAAGAAAATGAGGATATTTAAGATAAATAGAAAATTTATTTACAGAGTTGTTGTAGGTTAGCATGTGAGTCTGATGAAGGTGTTGATAGGGCAGGTCAAGTCCAATTGCCAGTGCTGGTGTTGGGTTGTTGGTCCAATGCTTGCTGCTGGCATTGCTCTGTTGCTGGTCAAATCCAATGTCCAGTGCTGGTTTTGCATTGTAGTTGGTCAAGACTGTTATAAAATAAAATAAGACATATCTTGGCTGATTTACAGGCAAATACTCAAGAGCGAGAGCCGGATGTAAACGGGACAAAGCCCCATCACGAAATGACCATTATCTTCGTTTACAAATGTTCCCGACACACGTGTTCCGGTCGAAAAATAAAATAATATTTAAAGTGTTCTATTTTTCGTCCAATAAAAATGCTTCCCTCCTAATTATACTTGCTTCGTTTTTCGAGCCAGTTAAGCCATAAAAAAACGCTATAAAAGGGGTCACACGGAAGTTCAACAGGCAGTCAACAGGTGCCCAGGATAGAGATCTGTCACGTTCAGCTGCTGACAGCAGGGGAGCGTCAACCACCGTCAACATGTGTGAACTACTATGAGAGATTGACCTAGATCAGAAACCGGCTTATGAACTTTACCACAAGGTAGCTGTCCCAAACCCACACGTTCCTGTTGAAATAAACCATGTAAATCTATTTCTGCTGTTGTCGTATTTCTTTCTTGCAACCATACGCTTGTCTATAACAAGACCAATGTCCAGTGCTAGCTTTGCATTGTAGATGGTCAGATCCAATGTCCAGTGCTAGTGTGGTGTATTTGCTGCCCAGGTTCAGTGGTGAACCTCCAGTAGTATTATAACCATAGGGTACAGGATAGGCTATTAGAGCTTGGAACAATATGCATGCTATAAGTAGGTACTGATGTGTAGCTAGAAGTTCAGGGGTGTAGTGAGCAGGTCTGTTTACACCAGCAACCAAGTGGGTTAGGTTGAAGTGATGCCGGAAGCAGGGACCAGGATGTAACTGAAAGTTTGGGCCCATGCTAGCAGGAAGTAACAAGGCCAAAAATGGCAGAAGCAAGTGTCTGTGGTGGCCTGAAGTAGTGAAGGTTAGTAATGCCAAAAGTCAGTGGTGGTCTGATGTAACAGAGGGCAATAGTTGTACTGGAAGTAGTAAAGGCCAGGAGAGTGCTGGAAGTAGTAAAGGCCAGGAGAGTGCTGGAAGTAGTAAAAGGCCAGGAGAGTGCTGGAAAGTAAAGGCCAGGAGAGTGCTGGAAGTAGTAAAGGCCAGGAGAGTGCTGGAAGTAGTAAAGGCCAGGAGAGTGCTGGAAGTAGGCCAAGAGAGTGCTGGGAAGTAGTAAAGGCCAGAGAGTGCTGGAAGTAGTAAAGGCCAGGAGAGTGCTGGAAGTAGTAAAGGCCAGGGAGAGTGCTGGAAGTAGTAAAGGCCAGGAGAGTGCTGGAAGTAGTAAAGGCCAGGAGAGTGCTGGAAGTAGTAAAGGCCAGGAGAGTGCTGGAAGTAGTAAAGGCCAGGAGAGTGCTGGAAGTAGTAAAGGCCAAGAGAGTGCTGGAAGTAGTAAAGGCCAGGAGAGTGCTGGAAGTAGTAAAGGCCAGGAGAGTGCTGGAAGTAGTAAAGGCCAGGAGAGTGCTGGAAGTAGTAAAGGCCAGGAGGCAGGAGAGTGCTGAAGTAGTAAAGGCCAAGAGAGTGCTGGAAGTAGTAAAGGCCAGGAGAGTGCTGGAAGTAGTAAAGGCCAGGAGAGTGCTGGAAGTAGAAATGCACAAGAAGCCAGAAGTAAGAATAGAATATAATACCAGTTAACGCATTCTGTGGTATTTTTTTTCTCTTTTTCATTTTTTCTTTCCATGTTTCCATCTACTTCATATTCAGTTTCAAAAAGAAAATTAAAAAAAAAAATAATTGTTTTATTTACTTTATTTACAGCTGGACTAATATCCTTATTTTTTTTTTTTTTTGGCTATTATCACAGTGTTTTCAGTAAGTTTCAGGGTATTTTGAGCTGAACAAGTGTTGATTGTCCTTGTCCCCTAATCCAGGTCTTTTTTCTTTCTTCTTTAGTGCTGCTCAATAATTGCTAGTCTTGTCTAGTCTGAGTCAGGGACTGTACACACAATTACTGCTCAATAATTGCTAGTCTTGTCTAGTCCGAGTCAGGGACTGTACACACAATTACTGCTCAATAATTGCTAGTCTTGTCTAGTCCGAGTCAGGGACTGTACACACAATTACTGCTCAATAATTGCTAGTCTTGTCTAGTCCGAGTCAGGGACTGTACACACAATTACTGCTCAATAATTTCTAGTCTTGTCTAGTCCGAGTCAGGGACTGTACACACAATTACTGCTCAATAATTGCTAGTCTTATCTAGTCCGAGTCAGGGACTGTACACACAATTACTGCTCAATAATTGCTAGTCTTGTCTAGTCTGAGTCAGGGACTGTACACACAATTACTGCTCAATAATTGCTAGTCTTGTCTAATCTGATTCAGGGATTGTACTCATAATTACTATGCCATCAAATTCATAAACTAATATTTTAATCCTTCAGTCTAGTAGTAGTGTTAGTAAGTCTGAGTTCAATCTCTGGACTGGTTAGTACAGCATCAAACAGATTGATTTGTTTTTTATGGTTTGCGACCCTTTATGGTTATTAAAATCTGAAACATATTTTTCAATTGCATTACAATCTTTCTTTTCTTGCAAGTGAATATTGCATTAATAATTTTTTTGAAAAAAAAATTAATTATATAACATTGATTTTTCCATATACAAACTGAATATAAATAGGTTGTAATAAACTTCTTAAAAATAGATCGTAGACTTTTTTTCAAGTATGAACTATATAGAAATAGGTTGAGTACTTTTATTCTATGATAGAGGCCAATTCTTTTATGAACTGCAAAATCTCACTTGGTTCAATATTTTCCAAACAGTTCCTTTTGATTTTTGCTTGGGTGGGGTTCACTATTTACCCAAAGCTGTGACTCTAACAGATGCTATCACCCTGGCTCAGGAACAACAGCAATTAAGAGGTGGTTTCACACTCCTCAAAACTGCCAATCTTAAATCAGAGGCCTTGTTGTAGTTTAACATCATATCCAGGACTAAATTCCTTTAGGCTATCTGCTCAGTCATACTTGGCTCGTGTATGTTGGAAATTTACTACAGATTATCAATACATGCTTAATTGTGTGTGATTCTTGATGTGTTATGCACAAGGATGAATTTTCATTTTTGAATGGGTGTTGGTGGGTGTCCTGTGTGTGGACACAGATTTAAGCTCAATTGAAACAAAACCAGCAATAACTGAACAGTACTGAACAAAATGATGTGCTAATAAAGATGAGGATATTAGTCAAATTGTAGATAATATAAATAATGGTAACTCAGGGATTCAAGCAGAAATTGTTTTGTTATCTATTTCTAGACTAGCCTTTTCTGATTTTTAAAAGTAAAATTGTTTTGTTAATGGTTTTTATAATTAAATTGCTTAGTCATTCAAATAAAGTTATTTTCTATCTAAAAAAAGTAGTTACAACTATCAGATTTAGATCACAGCTTGGAAGTAAACAATGTTGATGTTTTTAATATATTTTGAAAATCTAATTTTATTTTTCTGAAATAGTTACTCAGTTTATTTTGTTCAATAATGAGTTTACAGAGTTTATTTTAAAAAAAAAAAAAGCATTTTATCGTTGTTGGTTTCATTTCCTGCTGGAATGATGGCAAAACAGTTTTCCCTCCAAAGTTTATAGGCAGAAGCACACAAATGCATGCTGGGATTTCTTCCTAGCCAATAAAATAGGACAGTTCTCTATATCATATGACTCAGCCCCGGTCAGTCTTATCTTGAAGTCAGAATGTTACGTTCACTTATCCAAATTTGCCGGTGTGTCAACACCAATTCTTACTTTGTGAATTTTTTACCTTATTAATCTTAATTTGCTTTGCATATATTGTTTGCTTGCTTTATGTTACTTTTTACCCTGTTCTTTTGTTGTTATTGGAAACTTTATCAATTTTGTTTGTTGGAGAGTTCTATGATGTATTTTACATTTAACCACAGCCACTCACTCTACAAGCGCTAAAAAAAAAAATATAATGAAAAGCTTTAGAAAAGACATGAGCAGCCAAAACTGGTTAAGGCACTAAGTTTATGACAACAAATTTTCAAAATTGTCCTGGTGGGTAAAAGCATTAGTTTGTGACTTTGATGACAGTGGTTGGGCAGTGTGTACTTGCAATTACTTATAACTGGCAAGCAATAACTAAACAATACTGAATAAAAATAAGGACTAGAAGATATACCTAGAGCACATGATCAGTGGAACGAGAACAGTCTACCCGCATAGATTAAACAGAGGGTTCAGTTCAGAATTTTCTGTAGGTTACCCAGATTGATGTACACCTGAGGAAGGTGGCTGAAATGTTGTGATAACAACAACAAAAATGTAGACAATAGAGGGTTCAATTCAGAATTTTCTGTAGGTTACCCAGATTGATACACGCCTGAGGAAGGTGGCTGAAATGTGATAACAACAGCAACAAAAATGAGGACAATATAGGGTTCAGTTCAGAATTTTCTGTAGGTTACCCAGATTGATACACACCTGAGGAAGATGGCTGAAATGTTGTGATAACAACAACAAAAATAAGGACAACTGTCCAAACATAGTGTAAGCACAAGTAGAAAAATTTAATTTCTTTTTTTTTTTTTTTTTACACTTTATACAAAGAATATTGTCTACTCATATTGCAGGATTGTCTCTCACTTTCCTTAATCCTCAAATTTGCATTTGATGCAAATACTACTGTACACTGACAGGAAGGAATGAAAAGAAATTTGGCACTGGTAATGTAGGGTGTCATTGCTGCTATATATGTTTATTTACACTGAAGTGTTTCCTTATATCACCCCTATGTGCCTTGTGCCTTCAGGCCATGGGCAATCAATCTCATCTTTCTGATGTCACATGTAAGTGTCCATTTTGTTCTCATTTTCTCTAAAACTTCCTCATTGCTCACATGTTCAGTCCATGTTATTCTCAACATCCTTCTGTACAACTACATATCTGCAGCCTCAAGTCCCTTTATTGCCATATAAGAGTAATGTTTATTACCTAATAGTTCAGTATTCTTTTCTTTGTTTCCAATGAAAATTTCATGTTTCTTAATACTTTGATTAGCTTTAGGAAGACATCAAATATGGGTGTGGCATTTTCCATCTTTTGTTAAACATTTCCTAGATTTTCATCTGCATGTTGGGCTGTTTTTGTGGGGTTTTTTTTTGCTGATAACCATACATTTTGTCTTCTTACAGTTGACATTTAGTCCTTTCTTCTCTCATTCCTTTACTAGACTACAGTCTGTAGGGGAGATTTTCCATTAAAAATATACAAGAATCATCTGTTTGAATTTCTGGGATGAGGAATCTATATTATTTGCATTCAGATTAAAAAAATAATGTGTGTATATATATATATATATATATATATATACACACACACACACACACACAGAGTACTAGAATGGTGACAAGATCTCATCAATTTACAGTTGAGTTGGCTAGATATAACCATAGGTTCTAAACTAAAAAGTTTCTTTTCTCACACTTCTCACTTGTGAAACTCTCTTCTGGTTCCATGCTTTCCAGCTAACTTTAATCTTCAAAAACAGAAATTTCCAGACAGCCCATTATCATCATCTTTGTTATTTTTATTACATTATTTGTTTTTTAATAAACCTTTTCTCCAAGTTCCCCACTGCCTCAAGGACACAGTGGATAATGGCGTTAGTTAGATTTAGTGACAGGCCCCAAAGAGTGTGAGTTCAATACCTGGTTAAGGCAGTGGAGAACTTTCAGAGGGGAGATAACTGACATCCATTAGACATGGCATGGGGAACTAGAACAGTCTACCCCAGCGAGTGAAATAAAGGGTTCAGTTTGACATTCTAACGACCTGAAGAAGGCTGAAGCATATAACAGCTGAAACGTTGTGATAAACATGGAAACAAAGATGAGGACAATAGTCCGAATAATGTAAATATTGCTTGTATTTACTTTACATTCATTCTCTAGAGAAAGGCATGAACCCACTTCTCCCTGCATTATACTCTTGACAATCTCATATATTTAACATGCCAGAATGATGGCTTTGATGACTAAGTAGAATCATTCTTGCTTGACTTCCTCCTTTTCTCTTCTGGCAGCTTCAAAGTTTTTGGGTTCTGATGGCGATGGGACACCGCAGGTTGTGCTAATTATATTGACAATAGTCATAAAAAAGTCAAAAGTTACTTAGAGAAATTAAAGACAGGAAGTTGTAGAGATCCATACTCGTGCATGTCCATAAAAAACGAAATTACTAGCCATGGTGAGTCTGTTTGGTATACCAGCAGAATTTGTTTGCCAAAAGATACTCAAGTAGCAAATTATGGATTTCTCTGTACTGAATTCCTCATGCTAAAGAGTGCAAATGGTTTCTTTCCTGTACACAGACATCATCGAGTAAACACAACCAATAATTGTCGTTAGTGCTAATGGGCTTTTAGAGATTTCTGAATAAACTGCCCATGACTCTTAATATGGATGATAACATAGCATAAACCTTTAGGCCTCTTGTGCATTACTGGGCAACTGGCTGGAAAATGGACTACTCCTTTGTCCAGCTGGTGTGGTGAGTCATGATCATTATTGATTCTTTCAACTGATGGATAATATGTCTGGGGCAATGTTGATGTCATTAGTTATATATATATATATATATATATATATATATATATATATATATATATATATTATATATATATATAAAATACCAAATTGTAATTGGTAGGGATTATTCCAAAGAGGACTTTTAGTCCTTGTGAGAGCTTGCTGTATTATACAGGGCAAATTATAATAATATTAATTAAAAAAAAAATAAACATTAAAAATCCATAGTCAGTAACAAATTTATTTTGATGAATATAGGTATATTCATCTCATCAGACCAACAACATTTTCCAGACAGAGAGATATAAAAAAAAAAACGTATGGTCTATACCAACAAGCCAGCAACAATTCAACAGCTGAAGGATGAGATGATAAAGCATATTTGTGAGATCAAGGAGCAACTATGCAGAGATGTATTAAAAAATTTTGACCATCGATTCCGGTGTGCCGTCGAAGGCTTGGTGGATATTTGGGAGATATTATCTTTCACACATAATTGCCATGACTTAAATAACATGATCCGATAGAGAAATAAATAAATTTTCACCAATAACACTGATGTATTTACTGCTGACTTTGATCCGTCTTAATGAAACACACACTATATATATATATATATATATATATAGCGTATTTTCTAGCTTGCTTTGAGTGGATCATGAGCCTTGTTTTATATTATATATATATATATATATATATATATATATATATAGTGTGTGTGTTCCAATATTCCCATTTTAAATATGAATTAGGTTTAAGAGTCTAATGATTTTTTTCTTTTTTTTTTCAGATTTAACAACTTAAGTCTAAGGAAATTTCAACAATGGAAAGATTAACAATCAAGCAATGTGTTAAAGTTACGAAATCTGTTACGAAAATGGTTTTATTGAATGAGAAGTTCACAGGTCACATCATCTCTCGAAACATTGAAATCAATTGCTCAGCACGATCATGCAACTTGACGGCTTTAGATGTCTTCCTTTGGGGTCATCTCAAAAGTATGGTATATGGCAACAAGCCGACAACAATTCAACAGATGAAGGATGAGATAATAAAGCATATTGGTGAGATCAAGAAGCAACTATGCAGAGACATAATCAAAAACTTTGACCATCGACGTGTACCAATGAAGCCTTGATGGAGAATTGAGTGAAGGTATGCCACCAAAGCCTTGATAGGGAATTGGGTGATATAATTTTTCACACATAATTGCCATGACTTAAATAACATGATCCAATAGAGAAAGAAATAAATTTTCACCAATAACACTGATTTATTTACTTCTGACTTTGATCCATCTTAATGAAACACCATTTACAAGGATAAAAAGGAAAGAAAAAAAGTACGAGATGAAACAACAGCAAAAATAAATTGACGTAGAAAAATTTTCTTGGGAGGGGGAGGCTTACATTAAGAAGAGAGAACAATATAATGTGTAAGGGAAGGTAAGGGGATTAAATTAGCAGTGTTGCAATGTGTCAAAATAAAGTTTACAAATTGAGGCTGTTAAACTAATGTCTGTATAGACACACCATCATCATCATCATAAAATACATTCATCATGTAATATGACTACTACTACTACTACTAAAATAATAATAATAGTAATAAAATATAAGACAAATATATAGCATAAAACATAAAGTGACATAAGGTGGTTGGAATGTCGAACTGAACCCTTTATTTCGCTTGCTGGGGTAGACTGTTCTAATTCCACGTGGCACAGTGGATAAAGGTATTAATCAGATCCAGTGACAGGACCCAAAGAGTGTGAGTTCAATACCTGGTTAAGACAGTATTTTCCAAATACAGCTGTCTTAATAATATGATAATAATAATAAGAAAATATAAGAAAAATATATAACATAAATATGTTAGTTTACAGTACATGACTCGTGTGTTCGGTGTTTGATCCTTACGATACATAGAACTATGCCGCATTAAGCTTTACTTAGCAAATATGTTTATATTAAACATATGAGTCCTCACTTATCACTGATATATCAGATAGATATGATATCTTAGTTGTCAGCAAGACATTTTTCCAATTCTCTGGACCCACTTATATTTCACTTTTAATGTGTTAACATCTTTGAATGAATTGAGGACTGCTTGATTTGAATTTCTGAATCAATCACAGATTAAATTGGACAATGCTGTAGAATCCACTATCAATTTAGATTGTTGGCAAGGTCACTCCAAGTTTTCAGATGAATCGGTCAGAGTCTAGAAAAGAGGTCAGATGCATGTATAAATAATTATCAATATAATAATAGAAAAATATATTGTTTTTTTATGACTTATCAACCTTTTGCAGGTTATTTGAAGTAGGAGATTTTGGAGATAATAATGTTTTGTTGATACAAGTCCTACTGATCGACCCATAGCTTGAGGACAGAAGAGGTGGATTTAGACCTTTCAACCTTTTGCAGGTTATTGAAGTAGGAGATTTTGGAGATAATAATATTTTGTTGATGCAAGTCCTACTGATCGACCCATAGCTTGGGGACAGAAGAGGTGGATTTAGACCTTTCCTAATGGTATTTACATGTAAGTTAAAATAAAAAATTTGATTGGAATTGAAAATCTGCTCTCCATCTAGGTACTAACGAGGATCAATGTTGCTTAACTTCAGTGATCAGTCAAGGAATGCTCTTTCAATGTGATATCCCCATAAACATGAAAAAATATCTGAAAGAAAAATAGAGAAACAAGCTTTTGGATGACTCAGTATATACATAAATGATTTGCTAATTATTTTAATACTATTGTTCACCCAATAGAAGACCCAAGAGCCACTGAAGATAGAGGGTTATTGAATTAGGTTGCAATAAGTGTGTAAAAAAAAGAAATAAGAAATGCGTATTATGAAAATATGTAGGATAGATAAAAATTGACCCTAAACTTGAAGAGGTTAAGATTGTAGTGATCAGGGGTCTGTTCCTCAAAGTTAACAGCTCTGGGGGAAGAAATAGCTGTTGAAGATTAACTTCCTCTTTAGCAATACAGTATGAAGTAAATGATGATGATAGTTTGGCCCTGTGTATGTGGTATGATGGGTCACAGCTGTAAAGGTTGGAACTGGTGAAACTAAGATGAAAACAATTGAGAGAGTTGCAAGAGGATAACAATGTTTCCTCGGTGAGGAAGCGGGTGTAAGGTTTAAAATCATCCATTATCCACAAGGCTGCATTAACACTTTTGAACTCTGTCATAGTTGCAGTAGAAACAGGGTGTCCATAAAGTCTCTTTAGAATAAAAAAAAAATATATTACAAAGGCAATTGATGAGACATGTTAATCAGATTTGTACTCAGTAGGTATCAAAGTTTTTAATCACATTGCATTTGTTTATTTCAGGTATCCTGTTGATTGCCTGGCCACCTCGTTCACCAGATATCACTTCCCTGGAAATTCTTTCTATAGGGTTATGTTAATGATATCATGTAAAGATACAAGACATCACTGATCTAAAGTGAAAGATCACTGATGCTATTACCACCATTTGCAAGGCTCTGCTGCAGAGAACATGGTAAGATCTCAAGTACCATTTTGATAGTTTTCATGCAACTAATGGTGCCTGTAAGTTGTAGCCTCTGTCTGTCTGCTATTGAAATCCTCCAAGGGTTTTGGAGATAGACCCCCATAACCATACATATTCTGAAACTATATTACCCAGGGTACTTGGATAAGTATATTTCAGTTTCTTCA
>CAHIKZ030000744.1:825000-950000 GCA_903632075.3 Acanthosepion pharaonis
AAACCATCTCTTCTATTCATATCACACACTCAGGGCTGGAGTATACTACCTTGAAACCCCCGGGGTGGGGGAAAACCTTATATGGAGCCCAAGAATTGCTTTATGACCCTCACTATCAGCATTTGCTTTGTTTCTACCTATATTTATATCCATTACAAATTAAACTAAGCACAACTGACTATTAAATGATGAAACATTTTTGTGGAATTTGACGTCGTTCTGGGGATCTCTTTTTTCTTTTAACTCAATGAATTTGTTATTGCACATGCAAAATCTTGGAAAAAAAAACACTATATAAAAACCACTATTTTTATCCATAATCCATAATAACACATGTGTTAAAATTATTCAACTTTTTAACAATGAAAATCTCATGTTATGAATTGGCGCAAAATGTTGTTGATTTAAGATTGAATGATCTATTATGACACGTCTTTAATTTATATTTAGAAACATTGTTGATTCAAAATTGAACGATCTATTATGACACGTCTTTTATTTATATTTAGAAACATTGTTGATTTAAGCTTGAATAATCTATTATGACACGTCTTTTATTTATATTTAGAAACATTGTTGATTTAAGCTTGAATAATCTATTATGACATGTCATTAATTTATATTTAGAAACATTGTATTTATTTTTCAATTTTTCTAGTTGAATTGTGATGTGATGTAATGGAATAACCAGTCACCCCCATTAATGATTACACTATAGGTAGGAAGTACCTATAAAGTCGACTGTCTACGAGAGACTCAAGGAAGAGTGAGAGTGAGACGACGCAAGCACGTCCGACCTTCTAATTAGTGGCACTCACTACTAGATTGACCTGTGTGTATATAACTGTACTGTATTTCATATTGTACTTGTGTACAATAAACCTTTCTTCTATTATCCACCTGGTGTTAAGTATTTATTCCCTTAGCATGGAATATAACCAATTGTTCACTTATATTGCATATGATCCATTACTGTAGATAATTAGATTACAATAAAATTTATATTTTATATGAAAACTAAGTTATGAAAAATGAGATGAGTAGAATGGAAGCCCTGTATCATAGATTGAAGGTGGAGTATGAGACAACTTCCATCAGACCTAACCACAATATTCCAGAGATCTGAATAAATGTCTTTATTTCTGAGATGAGGTATTATATACACTATTTACATTATTCGGACTATCGTCCTCATATTTGTCACCATGTTTATAACAACTTTTCGGTCGCTGTACGCTCTGGCCTTCTTCAGGTGGTTGGAATGTCAAACTGAACCCTTTATTTCACTCAATGGTGTAGACTGTTCTAGTTTCATGTGCAATGTCTAATGGATGTCAGTTATTTCCTGTTAATTCCCCTCTCAAAGTTCTCCACCACCTTAAACAGGTATTGAACTCACACTCTTTGTGTCCTGTCACTGGATCCAGACATGGCACGTGGAACAGTCTACCCCAGTGAGCGAAATAAAGGGTTCAGTTCGACATTCCAACCACCTGAATAAATTATTATTATATATACTAATATGGCCTACTTTGCATTTTATAACCTTTCATGGTATTTTGTTACAAAGTGAACATACCAAAATCAAACAAGTACAACCATTTAAATATCTGGGAAGTGTTTTAACAGGGCAGCACTGAAATCGGAAGGCGCATTAGGATAGGGAATAATGCCTTCCAAAAGCTAAGCAAAGTATTAAGAAACAGAAAAACAGTTAGAAACAAAGAAAACAGTACTGAACTGTTGCGTGATATCAGTCCTTCAACTGTTTGCCCATTAGCCAATATGGCATGCTACAAACAAGAGATTAGAAATAGCTCAGTGATTTTTTTTACTAAAGTTCACACACCACAAGGCTCAAGTGCCTTTAAGGGATAGGGTCACTGAATGAGATATGCGATATATAAATAAGAAAAGGTAGAAGGAAGTGAAGATTATGGAGAAAAATAGGATAGGTAATGATTGACGCTTGTCTTCCAGTGAGATGAGTAGAATGGATGCCCTGCATCATAGTTTGGGGGTGGAATACGAGACAGCTTCCATCGACCTTAACTACAATATTCCAGAGATCTGAATAAATTATTATCGCTAGTATGGCCTACTTTGCATTTTATAACCTTCCACGGTATTTCGTTACAAAGTGAACGTATCAAAATCAAACAAGTACAACCATTTAAATATCTGGGAAATGTTTTAACAGAAACAGATTGCAACATTGAGATGTAGTAGAGTGCATGTATGTGTGTGTGTGTGGGGGGGTATTTCATGGATTTGGAGATGATACCCTTGCACCAGCCCTGCTGATAGGTGCACATACTGCATCTTAAAGGATGCAGTGTCTCAGGAACACAAATTTCACAGTCAAAAGTACTAATGTTGTTTTCTGTAACCAAATGCAAATCATTTGTCAAATCAACTAGATATTAATGGTAATTAGTACATAGTACTTTTTTAAACCTTTTGTATTTTTGTTAACATACTTTTTAAACTGAGTGCAAAGTGTTTGAACTGACAAGCGGAGACGTATTTGTAGTTAACACTCAGTTCATTGTTCAAATGACATTTAACAGGTCTCAAAAAATGTCTTCAGACAAAAGACATTTTCCTGCATGGGTTGGTACAGTTTGTACTGTAGGGAGACCAATATTCTTTGTAATTTTAAATAATAAACTTGCATTAATCATTTGATGTTATTCTTTCATATACTTTTTATTCGTTCTTTTCTTTCTTTTCGCTTACTCATTCCTTCTGTTATTGGGTGTGGCAACATGTGTGGGTGACAGGAAATAGATATGACTGTCATCTTACCAGACTCTTTCTTCGTTTGTTTGTCTTGGTGTTTTTTTTTTCATTTATTTTCGTTCTTAATTTTAAAAAAAAAAAAAAAAAAAAACTTTTGTTCTTTGTCTATATCTCTGAGATAAGGTATTATGATTATTTACATTATTTGGACTGTTATCCTCATCTTCATTGCCATATTTACAACATTTCAGCCATTGTACACTCCGGCCTTCTTCAGGTGATTGGAATTTTGAACTGAACCCTTTATTTCGTCCACCAGGATAGATTGTTCTAGTTCCAAGTGTAACTGAGACATCTGGAAGAGGCATGGCATGTGGAACTAGAACAATTTACCTCAGTGGGTGAAATAAAGGGTTCAGTTTGAAATTCCAATCACTTAAAGAAACGTACAATGGCAGAAACATTGTGAATATGGCAATGACGATGAGGATAACAGTCTGAATAATGTAAATAACTTTTGTTCTGTTATAATTCTCAAAAAATAGTTTCTTAATTGAACTATGATTAAGTATAAATACTGTTTTTGTTTTGAATTTATTAATTTAAAAAAAAAAAAATAAACAAAATTGTTCTGTCAATTTAAGTTATTCAGCATGATTAAAATTGTTTTTTGGGATAATAATAAAAAAACAAAAAACAAAACAAAAACTTAATCTGTAGCCCTGCAGTTTAAGACAACAATTTGTTAAGAAGCTTTAGTTTAGACCCACTAAATTTCCCAGGGACCCACCCTTATCACTATCTGTGGATCTCTGGGACTCACTGAAAACCTATCAGCAAAACTAATATTGAGGATTTTTTTATCAACTTTATAAATGTTTAAAGATCAATTAATATCCAGATTGCTGACAATGTTTTCTTCCAGTGAGTGCATATTCTTGTTTTTTTTTTTTTTTTATTTACATTTAATGTTTAGTAATTTTCTTACAGATTTTTTTCTTGTGGAGTCAGTATCATGAAGATTTCAATCAATTGATTTTTCATCCAAGGGAGATAATCAGAGACTTCTGAAACCTGCCCACTTTTTTTTATCCTACTCTTTGATTATCACATGACATTAAAGTGTGAGGATGGATCAACAAAATCAATGAGGCTTCTCTATATTGTCGTACCTGTCTCACAATAAGATTTTTCATTAATATTGATTACTTTTGCTCTTATTTCTAACACTCCATTGCATGACTAATTAATTATATTGTCTCTTCTTGTGTGCTGACTTTGGGGTTACTTAATACTGTTTCTGGTGTCATTACGTTTATACACTTGAGCACAAAACATTCTTGAAGACCTTTTGTTGGTTTGAAAGTGAAATGTGCAAGTAGGTTTATACTTGAAAAACTTTTTTGTTATCATTATAAAAAAAAAAACAATCAAATCCAACAAATATTCATGACATGAAACATGACTCCTTGATGACATTTTACAATTCACTTCAGACATACAATACATAAAAAATGAAGAAAATATTCTAGCAGATGCATTTTCCCATCAATAAATATGGAAACCTTAAGCTGTCATATCCTGTCATCATTCCCACATTCTTTAAAAACAAAAAAAAAAAAAAGGGGAATTTTTGTCTGACCCTATTGGCTCAGATACCCTACATTAAATTTGGCCTTGTGCCACATCTGACCATGTAGGGCAGTTGGTAGATATCCTGCAGTTGGAGATTTGTCTCCAGTTGTGCTGGTCAAACCCTTTGCCTCTGGGTAGAGAGGATCCCCAGATGAGACTATGTTGAAGGGTAGAGTCTCGTCTTGGGAGACAGCTACCCAACCCTGTTTTTTTTTTACAGAGTCTACGGGGAATTTTTGGCCGAGCCCATGGGCTGTGATACCCAACAATAAACTCAGCTTTGTGCCACATCCGACTGTGTCATTCTATCATATCATTCCATCGCCCAGAAATTATACTGAACAATTTCGCTATATTATGATGTAATATATCATACAATGCTGTAGTTTTAGTGTGATTTTCAATAAACAATGCAAATTAAAAACAATTTGTCTTATAATTTATACCCAGGAGTATTATGATGTTATATACGCTTTTATTTATTTTTGTTTTTATTAATTATGATCTAACAAACCTTATTTATTGAGTAGTCTTTTTTTTGTCATCTTGCTGCCGGCGGTATATTGGCCAGCAAACAGATATTGAATGACAGAAGACATCAAAACAAATAAAAACTTAAGTATAAAAATATATTGCCAAGTTTATTTTTGCTAATAGGTGAGAATAGTGTTGTCTTTAAAAGGACTGCTTTGGTAGCCACTTGGAAGTGTTGTAAAGAGGAAATTTTTGTAGTCACACGAGAGTGGTGTCCCGAGAAGGACAGTTTATTGTATATTGTTGCTGTTGGTGAGGATGGCTGGAACAGTAAACCTGCTAGACCAAGCTGGAGATGATTGGATAGATAGAACTGCTGCTTATGGAACATATACTACACTTTGATGTCCATCACACTGACCACAGAAGATACATTTTGTGTTGCTTTTGAAGCATTTTTATATACTGAACCAATCATACAACTGGTTAAACTTATTCTGGTTGTTTTTTAAAAAATATGGGAGTGCTGACAGGATATGACAATCTTTTACAATTTTATGAAATTTCTTGGATATATGAAGAAAGAGGGCTTGGAAATATTGAAAGCAAGAGAGACAAAAGAATATTGGCCCCATCTATGGACCTAATCAATAAATTAAAAGATTAATACATCCAGATTAACTTTTGAATACAGGTAATTGAATCCATATCTGAAAAGCAGTTTTCCACTGGGAAATTCTGCACACCCTTGATGCATACCTATACTCACCTGGCTATTCTTTACTTACATCAATATGATTCACCAGCGCTTAACATAATCAATCAAAAGACAGACGCTGTTTACATGAAAGTCAGCTTTTATCATATTATGTAATCTGAGAAAATATCGTATTTTCAACTCATGTCAATCAATGTTTTTCTTCTCTCTCTTGTTATTGGATTCTCTTGGTTCCTTGGTTTTATAAAATCTCTTATCTACAAACTAGAATCAATTGAGAATTTTCTTTTTCTTCTTACTACTCATGTAGATGTCACCTACATAATCAAAGCATTTAATGGTTTTATGTTTCTTTATTGAATGTTGATTTCCTCCCCTCACTCAGATCTGTACTGGGTAACACTACTTTCAGGTTCATCTCATGATAATAAATACAATTACATTTTCTGTTTAAAGTTTATTACTTTCCTATTTGATGTGAATGTAATGTCCTTCCCTGACTGTGTGAAAATCACATGTTAAAAACCATAGAAAGAAAGAAATGAAAATTTTATGGCATTACACAAACTGAATAACCCCTTGAAAACCACCATCTGTATCAGGTATTAATTCTAAAAATTAAAATAAAATTAAGTTTGGGTTGGTGGGCATAAATAGTTTAATAACGGTATAACGGAGTGATGATAATATCGTGTCATGGTTACCAATATAATGAGATAGATATTAAAAGAAAAGTTTATTCTCCCATTTACATTTCCCCCATTATGAGCATTATTATATTCATGATGATATGTTAATATAGCATTCATGTATGGCAGGAACAAAATGGCTGAAAGGAAAAGGAATAACAAATATGCTTTGTTCTCAAAGAGACTTTTATATCACTAATACATACACAAAACTTCATATATATATTTACACATGTCCCACACGGAATACAACATATCTACACAGCAAGCAGAGTGAAAGGAGAATGAAAAGATAGGGTTTTACATATAATATGGAGATTCTTCTATGTTTCTGGAGAAATCATGTTTAGGACTACAAATTCAAGCAGGCTGGATTAATCTACTATTTTCCAAGCAAGGACATATTCTGTGAGTGGCAAATATTGGATTTTCCCAAACTGAGGACTGCTAGCTAGATATATCTATATTCTATATCTTGGAAAGATATATTCCCAAAGTAACACATGGCAACTAGCAAGCCTGGGTAGAAGCCCAGGCAGGATTAAAAACTTGCGTGTCTTGACTCCAATAAGCTTACTGACTGATTACCGCTTTTGTGACTGTACGGATTGATGTTGAGTGGCCATCATGTGACTCACGTGACTTATCTCAACCAAAGTGAGATAATCATCTTTTGTTACTCTACAATGGCAATATTTTTTTTTAAATCATGCTAGGAATTTATTTTTTGTATGAGATTCTATCAATTTTTTTTTATCTGAGTTTAATTTCATTTTAAATAACTTATATAACTTATTTATAACTCCAAGATTTGACCAATTGACAATACACTATCCCTGGATCTTTTGGGAAAATAACACTGTACCTGCCTGTAAAACAGGTAGAAAGAAAAATCATCAACAATGAGGCAATTCTGAAAGAATTAGAAGTCCTACCAGGATTTATTATTGGTTTGTTTTGTTTTACAGCATTTACCTCAATGGGTCATTTAATGCCGACAACTTTTTTTTTTTTCCTGGTAATATTTTTGTTTTGTCAAAAATCCATTTCTGTTAATATTTTTTTTTCTCAAAAATGTATAGCTGGTAATATTATTTTTCCAAAAACGTATAACTGGTAATATTATTTTTTTTTTTCAAAAACGTGTAGCTGGTAATATAATTTTATTTTCAAAAACGTGTAGCTGGTAATATAATTTTATTTTCAAAAACGTGTAGCTGGTAATATAATTTTATTTTCAAAAACATTACCAGAGGCCTTGCTGTTGGACATAGTTTATCGTCATACCCAGGATGCCGAGGTAGTTTATCGTCATACCCAGGATGCGATTTATTATTGGTGGCTATAATTTTAACACATAAGATATGCAGTTGATACAGTGCTTATAGAAAGAAAACTAAAATAACTGAAGGTAGTGAAGGAAAGCAAGAAGAAAGGACAAAGCATCAATCGCAAGAAGATAACATGCATGGTTGTTAGTGAAAGGAACAACCCAAAATGCAAATTACAAATTGGAGATATACCAAAATCAATCAAGTACAACAATTCAAATATCTGGGAAGTGTTTTAACAGAGGACAGAAAGTGTAATGCTGAAATATGAAGGCTCATTAGGATAGCCAAAGATGCCTTCCAAAAGCTAAGTATTGTAAAACAGAAAAAAGAAAAGGGTATCAAACTGTTATGTGCTACCAGTCCTCCAATATGGCAGTGAATGCGAGACAATCTCCTCAAACATGAAGAAGAGACTTGAAGGAACAGAAATGTGTTTCTACAGATGGATGATGGGAAAACCATGGACTGAACATGTTAGCAACAACAAAGTTTTGGGTAAAATGGAAACAAAAAGGACACATATTTAACACCAGGAAGGGAGAGTTGAAATTTATAGATCATATAATGAGGAAAGTGGGCTTGGAAAATTTGATACTCACAGGATAGATTGAAGGCAAAAGGTATAGAGGAAAACAGTGCATAATCTACCCAGTGAACTACCAAATGGATTTGCTATAAAATATATTGCTGGTAATTCTACATTAAATTGTATTAGTGGTCATTTTACTATAAAAATGTATTGTTGGTAATTTTTACTATAAAAATGTATTGTTGGTAATTTTTACTATAAAAATGTATTGTTGGTAATTTTTACTATAAAAATGTATTGTTGGTAATTTTTACTATAAAAATGTATTGCTGGTATTCTTATATTTTCAGTCTTGTTTTTGTTTGGGGATTTACTATTTGCCTATAGCTGATAGCCTAACAGTTGCTACCACCATGGGTCAGGGTGGATGTCATTAAGAGATGTTTCCCTGCTCCTCAAAACCTCCAATCTCCCACACAGAGGTCTTGCTGCCATATGTAATTTATCGTCATACCCAGGAAAGAGAAAAAGTGGTACATTTAAATCTTTCCTTTGATTCATTCAGTTAAGAATGTAAAATGTAAAGGAATGGGAATAAAAAAAAAAAAAAAAAAAAAAAAGAAAAGAAAAAGAAGCAACTTTACTTTTTTGATAAAACAAATTCGCTTTGAAACGTTTTTTATGAAACAAGAAAACATTTGCTTTTACATTCTTGAAACACAAGCAGTAGAGGCTTCAACTCAGGTTCTGTCTTTTATTGTTTTTTTATGGAAAAAGATTTATTCTCTAACAGTTTTAGGGAGACTGAACAATGCCAGCCAATATATGCCATACACCCTTGAAAACATACTGATTTTCCATATTATTCATATTTATTTATACATATATAGCTTTGTACACAGACTTATACACAAAAATCTAGATCACACTTATAAATATACATATATACACACACACAGATATATAATTATTTATTTAAAAATTATAACACTCTACAATCAACATCATGACTTGATAAGACACCAGAGGTATTGAAACAAAATGGCAATTTTTGTAGTGATTTTATAACATATTTATTTTATAATTTTTAAATAAACAATTATATTTGCTCTGCCCTGTACTGAGCACTCTTTTAAGAATAGTAATTGTTAGTTATTGGAATTTATTCCGTATACACCAATCATATATATATATATATATATATATATATATATATATATAAAAGTATATAATTTTATATCGGAATGAATTCTCCAATAACAACAATTACTATTCTTAAAAAGTGCTCCAATAAAAATTGAGCAGAATATAATTATTTTTATAAAAAATTTACAACATAAGTATGTTATAACATACTTATGTTGTAAATTTTTATATAAAAATTTATATATATATTTGTGTATTTAGGCAGCAATCCCTCTTTCATGTACATTACATCGAATATGAGACAAGGTGCTTTGATTTACTTTTTTATACAATTTCTCATGTCATTTTATAGTTTTTTCTTCATCTGTTCTTTCTTTCCGAGTGCTTTCAGCTATACATTTAGTTATTTTCAAGGTTGAGATATATTAAGTGTTAACAAAGAGATTGTTGTATACCATTTACATTATTTTGACTATTGTCCTCATCTTTGTTACCATATTTATTACAACGTTCCGGCCTTCTTCAGTTGGTTGTAATGGCGAACTTAACCCTTTATTTCGGTCACTGGGGTAGACTGTTCTAGTTCCACGTGCCATGTCTAATGGATGTCAGTTATCAGTTATCTCCTGTTAAACTAGACGTCGGTTTATCTTGCTATTAATTCATTGTGGTTTATATCCTTTAAGTCTTATATTTAGTATTAAATAAGCCAACAATGGTTGCTATATACTATTTACATTATTCAGACGATTGTCCTCATCTTTGTCGTCATATTTATTACAATATTTCGGTCGTCGTAAACTTCAGCTGCCTCTTCCTGATGTTAAGTATAAGACTATTACTGATTCTATCAAAGTACATGTCAATTCTTCCTCTTATAACTTGTACTTTATGTAATTAGTTCTTCAGCTGAATTTGGACACGTACTCTGTTATATTAATACTTCTACTGCTGTAGATATACATCTTTACAAAATTTATATTAAACACTACGAAATGGACAAAGACCTACAATTATTTTAAGATATTTTATTGTTATACGCTATTTATATAGACACAAATATTTAAATAAATGCTTCATTTATAATAAACAGTGTTAACAACATTTACCAGCCTGAACGTCTGAGAAATTTTGGGAGAAAATATGTGTCCTCTGACAGGAATCAAACCTATATCCTACACAGGACTGTAATATTGTAGTTTAAAAGCTGTAAAATTGACCTTGCTAACCAGACACTTCCTCTGTAGCTAAACTGGTATAGCACATCAGGCTATATGATGGTTCTGTGTAGAATGTTCGGGCCTGCTGAGGCGATTCCAGCATGCAGGCACTTTGGAAAGTGTTGTTGGTTAATATCTGGAGTCATGAAAAATGGGGTCCTGAATGAAAAAAGTTTAAGAAGCTCTGATCTAGCAAATAGCTACATAATTGATAACATTTGCTTTCTGACCCAGGTTTGATTATCATCTATTTGTCACAAAGGGGACTTCTTGATGTTCAGGCCTGCTGAGGTGATTCCAGTATGTGGGCACTTTGAAAAGTGTCTGAAAACCGCACCATGGGTTGACCAAAGTCTTGTGAGTGAAATTGGATTGTCACCGAGGGTTTGAGTGGGCTGGCTTTGTTCACACTGCTGGTCATACCAGATAATGTGCTCTCTCCCAGAATCTGTAGTTAAAGTGGATGCTGAACAAACACAAAATTTGCCTGAGCAGACGTCTGCAACAGGGATTAGCTAGCTGTCCTCATAGACAAGCATACTTGGATATACTATATACTATAGAAATCACTGTCAGTGTATTTATAGTCATTTATTCTTAGTAATGGCAAAAAGGGCCAGCACATCTTAGCCACAATGCTATAACAATACAACTGTGAAAGTGTTAAGATGCCAGGCATTACAAGTTCTAGTAAATTTTTGAGGCCTGAATTTTTCATAAAACTTTTTACTTTAAACTTAATGGCAATCATATAAGAAAATAGTTCTGGCAAGTTCTTTTTGAAATGTATTTTGGTTTCTTTGCCTGTATCTCCCTCCTCCACCTGCTTTTAAACTACACTAGTCAACAATAAATGTCAGATGGGACGACGACTAATTTTTCAACCAAATTATTTATCATCTTAAACGGTTCTTGATGCCTTTTAGATATATAAAACTTTTCTCTATCATTGTTGATGGCAAGAAGCGTTGGTTGGGTTTATAAAGGCAAGAGACATATGTACTGGGCTTATAATTAGTCTCCAGCCACTGTGAACATTATAAAGTTTATTTTGTAAGATGTCAGGGGTTTGTTGGGGATAATGGTTAAATAAATTTCTTTTTTTATAAATTATATTTACGATCTAGTAATTTTATATTTCACTGAGAGAGCGAAGAAAAAGTGTAAGAAAAAGGTGTTTATATATAAGTAATGAAAGTCTTGGTAATCTGCATGGATAATCCCAAGGAGGATGAAATCCTGAGAGCTCAATGTTAAGTCAGAGCGAATAATTTAATTTAAAGAAAAACAGACCACTTTAAGGCTCCATTTGTAATAATTTATTTCACCAGAGAATTTTATTTTTCTCTGGATCTTCAGACTTCACTTTCAAAGGTGAAATGAAAATATATATACATATATATATATATATATATATATATATATATAAGAAATGGACAAAGTCCGACAATTTATTTATCAAAGACATTTTTATGTTTAACGTTCTTTTTTATAGATACAAGTATTTAAGTAAATGCTCTGTTTATAATAAACAGTATTAAATAACATTTACCGGCCTGAATGTCCGAGAAATTTTCATAGAAAATATTCGTCCTTTGACAGGATTCGAACCTGAACTTATACGGAACCGTCATTTACGCTGACATGCCTTAACCGACTCGGCCACAAGGGAGCGTTCGGTAGGCAAGGTCGAATTTACTGCTTATAAACTTCAATCGTCATTTGTTTACATTTGATATGCCAGAGCAGTTATGAATGTACGAGATTCATGGAAGATTGTAGTTTATTTATATATATATATATATATATATATATAATGCATCTTAATTAATATTGTAAAATAGTCATTCAAAGAATAAATCAATAAAGTTAATGTAATTAATGGCAAACTCACTTTGCTAACTTCTTTACTACTACCTTCACATTACTGCACATTCAAAAAAATTCTTAACTGTTAATAATAGCACACTTTTTAATAAAACATCTTTTGACAAGTATCACATTCACTTTCATCTTGGAATTTTACTCCAAAATACCTGAAATTGAGAAAAAAATAACATCGATGCCTGAGGATGGTAAATGTTTTACCGAAAATACTTGCAAGCAATATAGACCAAACATCTAATCCATTGTACAAGTAATAAAAACAAGGATCTTTCATTCAGCAATTGGTCAGTGAGTTAATGCTTTTTTAATCTGTTAGCAAAGTGAGTTCACCATTAATTACGTTAACTTTTTTGATTTATTCTTTGAATGACTATTTCACAATATATATATATATATATATATATATATATATATATTACTGTTTTTAAACTACAATTCTACAATATATATAAACACACACAGTCTTGAATCATGAAGTCCATGTCTTGACATAGTTATTTGCTGGATTTTGATCTGAAATTTTCACTGTATAATGTTTGAGCTGTAGGATTAATGCAGAAACATTAAGTGAAATTACAAGGAAGAATATTATATTAGAAAATAGTTATAAACTTATTGATTGACTTAGATGCATATATGATGGCTGCTGAAAAGTCCTCAGCCTGCCATCAAATGAATATAAGAAAAAAAAATTCTGATATTTGATTGGATTTTTTTTTTTTTTTTTTTTTGTGGTAGGGAGTGAATTGAGCCCAAAACCTTTCATTGTGTGGGATATATATATTTATGAAAATTTCTCAGAGTTAACATGTAGACAATATTTATAAATATAAATGACAATAGGAAAACTGTAGTTATTGCTGATGCATTGGATGAAATGTGTCAGCAATAACTAGTTTTCTATTGTCATTTATATATATATATATATATATATATATATATATATATATATATATATATATATATGTAAGCAAATATATGGATATAGATCCGACAGTATGAAGAAAAATATATACGGAAAAAACAAACAAAAACTTTCATACTAGAGTCAAAAAGGTAAACATAGGTTCAGTTTCATACAAGAGTGAAAAACAGTTGGCCTATAAGCAAATATAAACAAGTCAAAACGGCAGAGATAAATCCCATTTACACAACATTGTCATAACAGTAGATATAGAGACCCAGTTTCACATTCAAGTCAAAATGAAACAATTTCATTCCCATTATCATGGTTTGGTTTGGTTTGTTTTACAGCATATCAACCTTGATGGATTATTTAATGCCGACAAATTTTTTTTATTGCTAGTAATATTTTTTTTTTTTTTCCTCAAAATGTATTGTTTTTTCAAAACGTATTGCTGGTAATATTTTTTTTTCAAAAATATATTGCTTTTTTGTTTATTAATAATTTGTTTTTTAAAAAATGTATTGAATTTTCTTGCTTTTTGTTTATTAGAGCAAAATTTGTTCTTACAATTAAATTTTAATATTTACATATTGCTGGTAATATTTTTTTTTCAAAAATGTATTGAATTTTCTTGCTTTTGTTTATTAGAGCAAAATTTGTTCTTACAATTAAATTTTAATATTTACATATTGCTGGTAATATTTTTTTTTCAAAAATGTATTGAATTTTCTTGCTTTTGTTTATTAGAGCAAAATTTGTTCTTACAATTAAATTTTAATATTTACATATTGCTGGTATTTTTTTCTTCAAAATTTATTTTGGTACAGTGTAACCCGGATTCGGATATAAGAGAAACCCGGATATAAGAGATTTTCTCTGGTCCCAAAATTAGAGCCTGTGTTAATGATATAAGAGACTTTTTCTCTGGTCCGACAACTGTTCTTATATCCGGGTTACATTGTATATATATATATATATATATATATATAATATGTATATAAGAAATCGGATATAAGAGAGATTTTCTCTGGTCCCCTGTGTTAATGTATATATAATAGACAAACCCAGATATAAGAGACTTCTTCTCGGTCCGACAACTCTCTTATATCCGGGTTACACTGTATATATATATATATATATAGTGTAACCTGTATATAAGAAGATATAAAGAGATTTTCTCTGGTCCCAAATTCCTGTGTTAATGTATATAAAATAGACCAAACCCAGATATAAGAGACTTCTGTCCCGACAACTCTCTTATTACATGTATATATAATAACCTGTATATAAGAAACTCGGATATAAGAAATTTTTTCTGGTCCCGTATATAAAATAGACCAAACCCAGATATAAGAGACTTCTTTTCTTATATCCGGGTTACACTGTATATATTTATATATATATAGTGTAACCTGTATATTCTCGGATATAAAGAGATTTTCTCTGGTCCCAAATTAGAGCCTGTGTTAATGTATTACCAAACCGGATATATTTATATCTTGGGGCTAATAATTTCTTACAAAGTATTTCTGGTATTAAAACCTATTTTTACATTTTCATAGTGTTTTTACCCCAGTTTTGTGGTTAACTATTTGCCCATAGCTGGGGCCCTAACAGGTGCTACCATCGCAGGTCAGGGTGAACCTGGGAACACCAGCAATTAAGAGGTGGTTCCATGCTCCTCAAAACCTGATCAGAGGCCCTGCTGTTGGACATAGTATATTGTCTTACCCAGGATGGCCTCATTGTCATGGATTATAATCTAGAGACTTTATATTGCTTTCATTCATAACTTAGAACAAAACAGTTACATTGTCATATCATCATGGATTATCATATGTAAGTAGGTGTTTGATCAATGACGAATTCAGTAAGAGATTTTCCAGCAATAATTCAGAATTTGATCATGAGAAATTTGGTGATAATTTTTTTTTTTTATTTAAATTAATCAAGTTCTAGACTATAAAATGTGGTGCTAACCAGTAAAATTGGATGTGACTTTTGGATTCAGTGTCTCAAAATTAGCTAAGAAAATTACAATTGGGTTGCACCAAAACACGTGTTTAACGGTGTTGTTTCAGACTTAAGAAGACTGGTGAGTAGAAAATATCCCTTGCATTAATGTTTTTTTTTTTAATAATAACAATATTTACAGGTGTCTGATATTTGGAAATTTTTCCATGAGCACACACAAGAAGATTGTAGATTTGTTTTCTCAGCAATCTGTTATTCTATATCCAAATGCTTCAGTGTCAACATCTTTGCCATTGCAAAGAACACACTCTGTAAGTCAGGAATAATATTATGGAACAATATAAGGAAATAGCTTTTGAAATACCTTTAAGCAGTTCAACATCCCAATAAGCTCAGACCAGTAAATAAATCAGAAATGGGAAAAAAATCACATAAAATCTGAGGATCTAAGAAAGATTTTTTAAATGTTCCTACTCAAAACATGTTCGAATTGTCAAAAACCAAACAAGATTTATTCAAAAAGAGTTGGTTGATGATTGGAGCTTGACTAGGACAGATGTAAAACACCAGCAAATCGATCAAACTCTGCAGTGAGAGGTAATATAAAAACAAAAACCTTGTAAAATATTGTAGATAGAGTGCTGAAGGGTTCTTGGTATTATTTACCAGAAACTTTGGAATTAAAATAAATAATATATATTTACTTATTTGATTTAAATTAGAGTTCTTTGATATTTGGTGTAGAAAAAAACTTGTTTATAAGTTTGATGTTGGTAGCAGTTGGGAGAAAGTCCATTTCAGTCAGTACTAAGTAGTTTTGAAGTCAGAACTTGCAAGTAGTAGTACTCTTAGAAATAGATTAGTGTTAATCTACTTTGTTTTTCCTGGTCCTAAGAAGGGTAGAAAATATTAGCAGATGATCTTTTAACTACTTCAGACATGACTGATTTCTTTGGCGGATCATTCCTTTGTGGTCCATTCTCCTTGTCTGGCTCAAAGCAGTCAGTTTATATCCTTTTAACCAGGTTCACAGACTACCAGTGCAAATCTTGGTTTTGGCTAATATCAAAAGCCTCTTTGTGTCATTTTTTTTGATTGGCCAAAATTATTTTATTTTCTGGTGTTCCTTTCTTTCTCAATTTTTTTTTCATATAGCAGAAGTTATGCATGGAGCCTCTCTAATTTTTGGTAGGTTTTAGTCACAAATGGCTAGACTCTGGTCCAGCAAATATCTGTTGTATTTTGGCCCGATTCTGTCTTCTTTTCTTCTTTTTTATTTGAGGGTTTCCTTCTCATTAGTTAATAGAAAAGTATAAAGAGAGAGAGAGAGAAAGAGATAAGGGTTTTAATAGAATGTGAATGCCTTATTTTAATTTTAATTCTTTTTATTTTTGTTTATATATTTTATTTTATCAGGACTCACTACAGCTTCATCCATTCTGGGACAGGTTTAATGATACCTTTTTCTTCACACAATATCTTAAAGTATTCAGTGTTGTTACCATTCAAATAGGTTTCTGTTCTTTAAAACATTTAGAAATTCTTCACCATTCTTATCCTCCCTTTCTGTCTAATATCCACTGATAATATTATCAAGATAACACAATATTTTTAACTGAAACATTTACTCAATTCACAGACATAGACCTAAGCTTCAGCTAACATCAAGAGCATCTTTGTGTTGAGTTTTTTTGATTGGCCAAAATTATTTTATGTTCTGGTGTTCCTTTCTTTCTCAATTTTTTTTCATATAGCAGAAGTTATGCATGGAGCCTCTCTAATTTTTGGTAGGTTTTAGTCACAAATGGCTAGACTCTGGTCCAGCAAACTTCCACTGTATTTTGGCCTGGTTCAGTCTTTTCTTCTTATTATTCCTCTTTTTATTTGAGAGAGAAGTATAAAGAGAGAGAAAAAGATAAGGGTTTTAATAGGAAGCAAATGCCTTATTTTAATTCTTTTTATTTATGTTTTATCTTCATTTTTTTCAGAACTCACTATATATATATATATATATATATATATATACACAGTGTAGCCCAGATATAAGAGAGATTTTCTCTGGTCCCAAATTGGAGCCTGTGTTAATGTATATAAAATAGACCAAACCCGGATATAAGTGAAACCCAGATATAAGAGACTTCTTCTCCGGTCCCGACAACTCTCTTATATCTGGGTTACACTATATATGTTATAGACAAGCGTATGGTTGCAAGAAAGAAATATGACAACAGCAGAAATAGATTTATGGGATTTATTTCAGTAGGAACGGGTGGTTTTGGGACAGCTACCTTGTGGTATAGTTCATAAGCCGGCTTCCGATCTGGGTTGATCTCTCATAGTAGTTCTCACTGGTTGGCATGGCGCTCCTCCTGCTGACTGACCATGACAGGTCTCTTCCCTGGCCTCCTGTTGACTGCTGTTGTACTTCCCCGTGTGACCCCTTTTATGGCATTTTTTATGGCTTAACAGTCTCAAAAAAACGCAGCGGGTATAATTAGGAGGAAAGCATTTTTATTGGTTGAAAAATAGAAACACTTTAAAATATTATTTTATTTTTCAGCCGGAACTCATGCGTTGGCCTATGCATAAACGACGATAATGGTCATTTTGTGACAGGGCCTTGTCCCGTTCACATCCAGCTCTCACTCTTGAGTATGTTAGTTTATTTGCCTGCAAATCAGCCGAGATATGTCTTATTTTATAACATTATATCTATATATATATATATATTGTTACAAGGCCCAATTTTGCCCTACCCATTTACACTTACACTATAAAATACAAAACCTACCTTAAAATGATGACTTAAATCTGCATCTACTAGATATCCTTTTTACCTTACAAAAAGCTCCCATTCACCAAACCCTTTAGATTTCATAAAAATAGAATGAACTTTCTAGAAGTCTCTAGAAACTTCTGTTGGATTCTAGAGGGTCCAAAAAACATACATAAACAGGAGTTCATACCAACTAGCCAGTTTTGCCTCCTGAACCCACAGCCACATCTATTGAGGTTGACTCCAGTCCGTTTGATTCATGAACAAAGCTTCAACCGAAAGAATCTAAGTTCCGACAGTCATCAAAAAGAAAAGGCTAGTGGTAAATACATTACCTTTTATTCCTTGCTATTATTGACCAAACTTCTTTATTTTATATACATGTGAATATCTAACTATTTTTCTAAGAAGAAAATATGATTCTTTGACTAGCGACAAATTCCCATTCATAGCTGTAATCTTAACTGTATAAGGATTTCCTCTCCCACTCCCTCATATAGCTACACGTTAAGCCAACTACTTTCTGGATTCTCGTACACTTATTAGTTTAAGATTTCCCAACGTATATTGTTTAAACCACACTCTACTTTTTATAAAAAATATTTTATTATATATTAAATAAAACCCACTTTTCGTTATTACATGTAATTTTTCAACTTTAATTTCTAAGAATCTGTTTCATCTTATTTTGTGTTGCACCAGCAGAAATATATATATATATATATATATATATATACACAAATGCATATAACTGTGTTTATCAATAGTTGTTGTTTTGAATTTGCAGCATACATGACCAAGTGGTTAGAATGCTCACTTTTCCATGAAATTCAAGTTCAAATCTCCCCAGGGTCGATTTGTCAGGGAGGTGACTTCTTGATAATATTGGTATGTGGAGGTGATCTCAACATGTGGTACCTTTCAAAAGTACCTGAAATCAAACTATTGGTAAACCCAAGCTTTGGGAATTGAAATTTGGTTGACAGAACTGTTTGGAAGCCATTGATGATTGTACTAGCAGGAAGTCACAAGTCAACATGACTGAGGGTTTGAGTGTGCTGGACTTGTTAAAAAAAAAAATAAATTGATCACACCAGATTATGGACTTTAATTATAATCATAAATAAGTAGGCTCTGGTCCCATAAACTGCCAGCATTTTTTGGCCATATTTTGTTTTTTCTTCTTCCTCTTTTTATTAGTTGAGAGAGAAATACAGAAAAACAAGGATAGAGAGAAAAAGGGTTTTAATAGAAAGTGAATGCCTTATTTTAATTTGGTTTATTTTTATTTTTATATATTTTATTTTCATTTTTTTCTCAGGACTCACTATATTATCATTAATGAAGAAAAGGCATGCAACACATTTGCTATCAAATGAATCAGTAATTTTTTTGTATGTTATTTATACTATATATCAAAATTATAAATTTCTATCCTAATTACTAAGATTAGAAATTATCAAACACTTTTTTTAAACTATTGTCCTCATCTTGGTTGTGATAGTCATAACTTTTAGCTATTGTATCTTTTAACCTTTAGGTATTTGTCATATACAGTAACATTCACAATATTTTTGACTGAACCATTTATTCAGTTCACTGACATAGACCAGCATCATTTTGGCATAAGCAACACACATTATGGGTTCTATAACATTTAAAATTCCAAGAACATTACCAAAAGCAACAGGAATCTGAAGAATGCCAAGATGCATTGTTGTTATGAAAATGAAGATGAAGACAACAATTCAAACAAATCACTATTAAAAAGAAACATTCAAAATTCCTAGAGCATTACCAAATGCAAAAGGAACCTGAAGAATGTCAAGTCGAAATGTTGTGATTATGTAAACTAAGGTGAAGACAACAATTTGAATAAATTTCAATCAAAAGGCAAGTTCGTCCTTAAATGAAAAAGTGAAACAAAATGTTACCATTACTTTTCTTTTTCGCATATGAAATGAATGATCTATTTCAGTTCATGAAAAAAAATGTATTTAACAATCTCTCTTGAATTGTAAGCTGCTTGAATTTCTCTAACATCTATTGATCTGTTCCAATCTAACCAGATCTACCCATCTTTGCTATTTTAATTTGGCAAAGTCTATTTCTGTTCACTAAATTGTATATAGTTATCAATCTACCATCATTTGCACAGATCCCAGATTTTCTCTCTTTCTCTCTCTAATATATATATATATATATATATATAAAAAAAATCTCTGAATTTGATAGCCTTTGAGATTGTGCTGGAAAGTTCTCAGCCCAAGCAAGAAGACATTAAAAAAAATAGAAATAGGAATAATTAAAAAAGAATAGAAATGTGAAAATAAAACAATGAGAAATGAAAGATTAATGCTTTGGAAAATGGTTGGTAATTTTGGTAGATTTTGAGAAATGCGTCTGGATCAGAACTTTTCAGCACCCCCACATATTGTCATTATTCCATAAATTATTCAGAGGAGGAAAGCAGAAAGCAGAAAAGTTCTCACCCCATCCACCTCCAGAAAAAAGAAAAAAAGGGGGTCAATCCAAGAATTTTTCAGGATCTTTCACATATTGTCATTATTTCATGAATGATTTAAAAAAAAAAAAAAATGAATTATTCAGAGAAGGAGTGCTGAAAAATTCTCCCACCACAACCGGAAAAAGCAGGGGTCAATCAAAATATTTTTCAGCATCTTTACATATTGTCATTATTCCATGATTTTATTTAGAGAAGGAGTGCTGAAAAATTCTTATTTTGTCCCACTCTATGCCAGGAATAAACTGGTGGGGGTTAGGGGGGTCAATCAAAGAACTTTTCAACATCCTTCACATATTGTCATTATTTCATCAATTATTTGGAGAAGTGCTGAAAAGTTCTCACTTGTCGCACCCCCGCACCCAAGAAAAAAGGTGGTTAATCCAAGAACTTTTCAACATCTTTCACATATTGTCTATGAATTATTTAGAGGAATGCTGAAAAATTCTTATTCCAAACTTGGAAATGGAAAAAAGGGTGCCAATCCAAGAACTTTTCAACATTCTTCACATATTGTCATTATTCCATGAATTATTCAAAGGAGTGCTGAAAAAGTCTCACTACACCTACCCCCAGGAAAAGGGGGTTCAATCAAAGACTTTTCAGCATATCACCATATATATGCACATATATATATATATATATATATATATATATATATATATATATATTTCATTCTCAACCTACAGATTCAGGTGTGTCCAGGTCTATTGCATTCTTTCTCTGATTATATAATTATTCATTTAAAAATTATGACATAAACATGTTATAAAATCACAAAGTGATTTTATAACATATTTATGCTATAATTTTAAATAAATAATTATATCTGCTCTACTATGTATTGAGCACTCTTTTAAGAATAGTAATTGTTGGTTATTGGAATTTATTCTGTATACACCAATCCTATACTTGGGTATATATATATATATTTATGCATACACACACACACACATATATATATATATATATATATATATATATATATATATATATATATATATATATCACATGTTATTTTTACAAGTATCTTTTTTTTATCTATCTATATCAGTGTGCTCATATCAATCAATTTATAGACGTGTAATCCACATGAATTTCAAAAGTAAGGAATGGTTTGATGTGGTTCATCTTTTAAAAAAATGAAAGAAAGTATCATGGCAAAACAACTTGCTCAGAATAGAGTCATTTTTTTTTTTTTTTTGCAAGATTATATTCCCAAAATATCTGCATTTGCAGCAAAAGTTGTAGTTAAGTCACTGACTGGCAATTTTGATGAAGTTTTATCTATCTCATCCCTGAAGAATTTTTTTTTTTTTATTCTGCCAGAATATTAACTTTTTACAAATATAGCCAGAAAAATCTAGACATGGTGTCTCTCCTTACAGACGCTCCTATGAAAGGTGAAGCAAAATGATTCAAGATTTATTTTCCTTGTTGAGGAATTGGTTTGAAAGTATCATATTTAATATATATATATATATATATATATATATATATATATATATATATATATATATATATATATATATACACACACACACATATGTATGTGTTTATATATAAGCACATATGAAATGTACTGGCTTTGTTTTGAAAGCTTGGTAAGGTGTGTTAACACGGAATTACTATTATTATTATTACTACACTGTATAAAAATCAAACATAAAAATATGCTCATAATAAACCCCTTAAAATCGACAAAGTATTAGCAGAATGTTCTTGAAACAATAATCAGATAGTTTATATTCTTATTCTTAATCTTCATTGCAAAAAAAAAAAAAAAAAAAAAACTGTAGGGACAACAGAAAGACTGAATAAAAAAAAAAAAACTTACAAAATTTTCCTTTGTCCCTCACTCTCAATAAAACAGCTAAAAATGTACCGATGTCTAGTCCTCACTTTCCAGTCTCAATAGAATTCAAAAACATCCCCAAGTCCATGTGGGGTGATAAATTATTTTCTCTCTCACAGGTAGGATGTGACAAGCCTCTCATTGCTCTATTGCTTTTCCATGGAAAATGGTCAGACAAACTGCATTCTTTGGTTCCACAAGTTCTAACCTTCATGGCTAGGACCCACCATGACACTTATATTGAAGCACATCACCTATATTCCTTCTGTCTCCTACTGGTGGGAATTATGTTCCACTCGACAGCTTCCTGTGAACCACTGCTCCATGGAACTTCCTCCCAAGAGGATGTTTCCCCACTCACTACAATCTTAACCTGTTCAGGTCTAGAGTTAACCATTATCTTCCCCTCCTATCCATATAAACTGCCTCTTAACTTAACCCTTTACCTCAAGTGCCCCCACCACCAGGCTTTGTATAGAGTGAACATTACATTAAAACAAAAAAATAAATCTTCATCAATCTATTTTTTTTTAATCAATGCACACCAAGCAAGGCAATAATGTCACTAAGATGCAGGAGACTGCTGGGAGTTTAAGAGAATGTGGAAACCCAATCCTAAACAGGAAAGAAGGGATAAACCTCTACTCCTGTTCAAAAGACTAGGATAGGTGAATATTCTTGTTGTGTGTGCAGTTGCTCCATTCTGTTGAAACCTTAAACCAAAATGTGAATTTTGGCTCCAGATGTCATAATCTCTCCACATAGCTAACAGATTTTACTGAAAGCTTCCTCATCATCAAAACAGGAAAAGCCCCACCTCATTTTGCATTTGCCTAAAATATTAACCTTTAACCTGTTCATTTCTTGCTTTATATTTTATAACTAGCCACATTGATTTAGTGTTCTGATATTCCATGTCCCTAGAATTATTTTTTGTTTGATATGAACTGTCACTGGATGTCACTCTGCATAAAGAAGAGAACAGGACAAAAGACATGCTCATCAATGGGATGCCTAAAATCCAAGAACAGAACTCTGATATTAGAAAAAGAAAAATTCTTTTGAAATGGAAAAAAAAAATACATAAAAAAAAACTCTTCCATGATTAAAGAGAACAAACAGCAATATACAAAAATATCGAAGATCCATGAATATTAAAATCTAAAGTGAAATCAACACTGACCAAATTAAACACAAACAAGGACAGAATTGTAATAGAGATGCTGGAAGCATTTGATGATTTCAGCATCAACAAGATTATAGACATAATAAATGAAATATCTAACAGTGGTGATATATTGAATAACTTGAGTAGATCCATTTTCATAGCACTCCCTAAGAAGCCAAGTGTAAATGTATATGAACTCTATTTGACAATCAGCCCAATAAGCAATATAACAAAACTTATCATTTGAATTCTAATGAATAGCATAGACAGCAGAATTAAACCAGAAATAGGACAAGAACAATGTGACTCATTAAAGACACTGGAACAAGAAATGCAATATTTATGCTCAGGATGATATCAGAAAGAGCAATAAAAATGCAAAAGTATAGCTATGTTTTACAGATGATACAAAAATATGTCAAAGAACTGCTAGAATTGCTAAGTAATCTTGACATATGTGAGAAGTATAATCTAGAACTTATACTGGCAGTAAACAGATTGCATATATCTTTGCCTAATATAGGAAGCAATTCCAGCTTGCAGTCCTCAATTTGGGAAAACCCAAGACTTGTTGATTCAATATTCATGGAATATGTTTTTGCCTGGGACATAGATGAAGCCGGCCCATTTGAAATTGGAGTCCTAAACATGGCTTCTCTAGACACAGGAGTATCTCCATATTACATGTAAGGCTCTACCTTTTTGTTTCTCCTTACACTCTGCTTTGCTGTGTAGATGTGTGATATATTATTCTCCATGTGGGACAAGTATATATATATATATATATATATATATATGTTTTGTATATGTCTTAGTAATATAAAAGTCTCTCTGAAAACAAAGTATGTTTGTCATTTTTTTCCTTTCAGCCTTTCCATTCTGTCCATGAAATATGGTGTTATTATATAATAATACACATAATGGGGGAAATTCAAATGTGAGAATAAATCTTTCGATCATAGCTCTTTCCCATTACAGAATAAACCATGAGTAAATCATTTGTGCCAAAATAGAATTAAAATATCTAATATCACAGATGAAGTATCAACTTGGAAACTGAGATATGGTTCTACCAACAAATGCTAAAAAAAAAAAACACCAAAGCAGCAAGAAAATCTTAAGGAAACACAAAAATAACCCTAGAGTTTCTACAGCACATAATGAGGAAACAGGACCAAGAGAATTTAACACTCATAGGACATAATGATAATAGAGGAAATAGAAGGAAACTTATTCAAAGAGCTAAAAGGTAAAAAATTACTTAGAGAAACAAAAGACAGGAAGTTGGGGAGAGCCATCTATTTCTTGAAAGGACTTAGCACATAGAAGATTGATTATTTTCCCTACAAAGGCGTAGAAAAGAGTTCCTCTTGCTGAAAACACTTCAGCAAGTGATATGAAAGTAAAAAGAAATGGAAAACAAATAAATCACTCTTATTGAAATTTATTTGCATTCAGAGTGAATTATTCCAAGACAACAATCTTTATCACCATTAAGGCAGTGTGCAAATTTTGAAACTAAGTTAAATTATTTGCCTGTCAAAACTTGTTAGCCTGAATCAAACTCCAATGTTGATCAATGATATCCAATGCAAGTATTGGAGGTGGAAAAAATAAATAAATTTAATATTTAATATAAAAATAATTGTGGTGATTGAATTTTATGCTAAACGTGTTAGGAATAGAACAACTTATTTTATTTTCATGTGTGTGTTTGTAATGCAAATAAACTGAACTTCCAATGTGTGGATTTTGTTAACTGGAGATTTCTTCAGTTTGTTTATCTTTGAAAAACAGGAAATTTAAAGTGCCATTTTTGAGCAGTTAAATAACTCAAAATCAAAAAAAATGAATAAAAGTTAATTTAATGATAATTACTCATGGTGATGAAGTCAAAATATATGATACAAGTAGTTTTAATAGTTTAATAATTTTTAAATGTTGACTTTTTAAATAAATAACTCTTTGAAATACTTTTAAAAGTTTTTGAAAAGCCTGACATTTTTATTAAAATTATGAAAAAAGAAAAATCTATTAACTTTCATTTAAAATATTATTTGTTTTTTCTAATCATTTCAACCCAAGCAAGGCAATAAAGCCACTAGGATGCAAAAGACTACCAAGTGTTCGAGAATATGAGAAAAAAGACTATTAAAGAGAAAGGACAATAAAAGAATAAGAATTGAGAAGACAAAAAATTACAATTGATACTGCATTTAAATTTTTGAAGATCAAATTTGACTGGAAAGCAAGAAACTGGAAAAGAGTTCCACAAGCAAGAAGTGCAATAGAAGAAACTGTTAGCATAGAACTTACAGTTACATCTAGCCATTTGAACTGTAAAATGATGAGATCTTACTGCCAATCTAGTACTGTGCTTAAATTCATAAAGCCTAGGTGCTATAGAGGAAAGTTCATCAGAATAATTAACACGAAAGTATTTATAGAAAATGCACAGGGAAGCTACATTATAATGGTGGAAAAGGGATTTAAGCCAAGATGCCAGGTCAAAACCAATAACATTGCAGATTCTTCTTTGGATTTTATCAAGAATCTCTAAATATATAGCAGGAACACCAAATTAAAACTCAAAGCAATGCATCGACCAACAAATCATGATATGATGGATGATTACCTTTCAGAGTTTGTGTTGATTGATTTACTTTTTTACAGCTTATCAACCCTTTGCAGGTTATTTAAAGCCAGAAAATATTTTTAGATTGTAAGAATCTTTTTTTTTTAGATAAGGTTTTAGTGATACTGTTGTAAGGTACGATAAGAGTGTGTTGAGGTTGGGGAAAACTCCTAACTGATTGCTCTCCCAGTAAATACGTGAGTAATAGGCAGTGAAGGAAAAGAGATGGGAGGTAAGAATATTAGGTAGAGACAGGAGCTAAGAAAAATAACACTACCTTGGAAGTCACAGTAACTTTAGGAAGAAAATGTATGCGGGATTGACTTCAAAGGATACTGTATCTTGCTGACTGTTGCTTTTTATTAACATGAGGCATCTTACAAAGTTGTAGAGAGGCCTGTATCTAGACATGTGAATCTATTCCACTGCTAGTGTTGGCAAACATGTCAGCATGTGATTCAAGGCCTCTTTTGTGTCTCTAAGTCTTACTAATTAAGCCATAGCTGGGGAGTGAGAAGAGGTGGATTCATACCTTTCCCAAGGGTATTTAAGTGAATATAACAAACCCAACTGGAATTGAAACACAGCTCTCTGATTAACAATTCTATTACACCACCTGCACATCCAAGCTTACAGGATCTGGTATTCCCAAGCACTCACCCATCTGACCAGGCCCAATATTGTTTAATTTCAGTAATTGTATGGGAACTTCTGTTTCAATGTGACGTGGCTGTAAGCCTGGAGTTTATGATTCAAAAACACAAAATTTCATTAGTTTTGACATCAAATCACCAGATTGTTGATCCTTAAATTTGTATTAAATTGAAAAACTTTATTGAAGTTGAATATCTTCATTAAAAATAACAGTTTCCTGAAGCTCAATTTAAATGTCATAATAAAAATTTTAACATGTGAGAAGTAAATATACAGTGTTTTAAGGATGGGGTGCAAAATTATAATTTTGCACACTTTGATATTCTAGTGAAGCTTGTAGATCTTATGAAGACCATCCATTTTTTGAACATTGTGGACCGCTGATACAGAACATGTCATGCCTCTTATGTTTTCTACACAAACCGATGCCAACACTTTGATGACCAAAAGCAGACTGTATAAATACCTTTTCTGTGCATCAGCTCCACACATACATCTGCTTTAATCAAAACAAAATAATATATTATGACCAGTCAGAGCCACTCTCTCAAAAACCAAAACCTTAATTCTGAGCCAACTAAAAACTATATATACCCAAATAGAAACCCAACACAGACCAGCATTAGATGTCAACACCAACATGCTGAGAGAGAAACACAACACAGATCAACATATGCTATCAACTTTGACACACAGAGAGCCACCAATGACAATGACCACCAGTGTCTATTTCACTTCTAATTTCACCACTTTCTCTCCCTGTTGCCTTAGTAACAGCAACAAATAGAAGTTACCAGTTGTTGTATATATGTAAATAAATTATACATTTATTTACCACTACTCAATGTACTCTTTTGTTTGATGCTTGGATTTATGCTTGCCAAAACAGAGAGGGAATTAACCTCCACAACAGTAACAACATGGTTCCATCTTCCAGGTTGCCCATTTCTGCCTCTGCAACAAATCTCAAACAACTGTACAGTATAGCAGAAGTTACATCACTTGAGGACTAAACAATAGCAACAAATGAAATGGATATCACATGTGACTCAAATCAAAGGTTAGAAAGGAAACCCCTGTCAATAACAGAAAAGAGATGCTACTGGACTTGAGAAAACTATTTTCCTGAAAAGTTGTTTTAAGAGAAAGATTTTATAAATTTCAACTGACAGCAGTATTACATGTTTAGTGAATCAATTCCAAATGTTTTCTTACAAGGAAACAACTAATATTACCATACCATTCTTGATATTTATTTTCTGTGCAAGATTCATTCAAACATTTTAAAATTCCAAGTAAACCCCAAACTATTAATTTCTTTCTGCAAAGATTATAGTATCTTCGTAGAAAGAAATTAATACGTTCTGTGAGAGAGAGAAATTTAGACTCATTTCACTGTTGATGCTGTTCAATCAATACTTTTAGTCTCCTGAGGGAATTTCAAACTGTTAACTCAGTGTGATTTCATGTGCCCCATCTCATACCCATGAAGTTTCTAAATTCCTTACAGGAGAAGATTCCTTCATTCGTGATACCACTCAGTGGCACCGTGGTTGTTGAGGAGGTAAATATTTTCAATTTTAGTCCTCCAAGATTGCTTAAATTGCCTTTTCCCACAATTATTTTCAATATATTTTTAAGCTAAATGCAGGAGATTCAAGAAAAAAAATCCTTCATGCAGAGAGGAAGGCGCTAACAAGAACCAAAATATGGAAGATGTAGTTTAAATATCTCAAAACAAACTACCAAAATTCATCAGTCACTTTACAGTAATCCCTCGGTTAATGCATTTTCAATTAGTGCACTAAAATTTACATATACCAAAATTTGATTAGTGCATACATAATAGTTCATTAGTGCAGTAAAACATTCTTCAGTTTAACCATAGTAATTGAAAACTGATTTTTTTTTATAGTTACCGATTAATTAATAATTTTCCAAAAATGGAAAATGGATAACTATTTGGTTTGTCAGATATTACATTATCTATGTAATTTTTTTTTTTTTTTTTTAAGTGTTTCAACCCAAGCAAGGCGGGAAGCCACTAGGAGGCAAGGGGTTACAGAAAATTTGGAGCAAGATCAGATAGGAGTGATAGAAGAAAGAATGAGGAGAAGGGTAGTGGATAGATCAAGGCAACTGGAAATGTCGATTGACATTACATTTGAATAGCTGGAGATTATAGCTCTCAGGGAAACTGGAATAGGGAAGGGAGTTCCACAAGCGAGAGGTGCGAGACATGAAGCTATTGCAGTAGAAGAGACGGCTACATTCAGGAATTTCGACAGTGAAGGGGTGAGAGTGGGATGCCAGCCTCGTAGGGCGCTTGAACTTATGAAGTCTGGGAACCAGCGAATGCAGCTCCTCGGAGCAATTGCCATGAAAGTATTTGTAAAACAGACAGAGAGAGGCGACGGCACATCTGTGAGAAAGTGACTGTAGATAAGATGCCAGAGCAGGGCCAATTATATTGCATATCCGCCTCTGGAGCCTATCAAGAACCCCAAGGCAAACAGAAGGGGCTCCAGACCATATATGGCAGCAATACTCCATGCAAGGGCGAATTGTTGATTTGTAGATCTGGAGGATCGATTCCAGGGAGAAAAATTTCCTGACGCGGCACAGGGAGCCATCTTTCCTTGCGGTGGATGAAGCAATTGACTCAATGTATTTGTTCCATCTCAGGTCAACCGTCATCATGAGACCGAGCAGCCGCAGAGAGTTGCTCTCGAGAAGTTGAGCATGAGACATTCTAATGGAGGGCAGGGAAGGATCTCTGTGGTGATTAATAGAGAGCAGTTTTGTTTTTGAAGCATTAAAGCTGACTAGCCAATTCCTGCCCCAGTTCACAATTGATTGGATGTCCTTTTTGAGACGCACGGCCAGGTTAGGCTAGGATGGAACACCTGCGTTCATGGGATAGGAACTGGAGGAGAATCCGTTGAGAATGACCTTCAATTCACGGTTTGACAGGAATGATTGTATTACGTCAAACAATCAACCCATAATGCCATAACTCTGGAGCTTGCGAAGAAGGCCGGCATGCCAAATCCTATCAAATGCTTTGGAGATGTCTAGGGCCATGGCACGAGTTTCCTTGTTATTTTGAAGAGCTCGGTAGACAGTTTCAGTGATGGCCGTAAGCACATCAGCTGTAGATTGGGCAAAGCGGAAGCCATATTGCTTGTCTGAGAGCAGATCATGGAATGTGAGGTGGTTAACCATCTCAGTCTTGATTAGAGCTTCGAAGACTTTGCCGAAGAGGGGTAGCAGACTGATAGGACGGTAGTTAGAAGGGTCAGAGGGGTTGCCAGAGTTCTCAAAGACAGGAATAATCGAAGAGGACTTCCAGCAGTCAGGAGAACAAGATTCCTTGAAGCAATAGTTGTATAGTTTAGAAAGGGCGGGCGCCAGTTCAGGCATGCATTTCTTCAAGACAATGGCTGGTATCCCATCTCCACCACTAGCCTTGTTGGGGTCTAAATTGGAGATAATGCCCAATACCAAAGACGGGATTATGTTTAACCCACTCAATAGGGCCTAAGTTTGAAGAGGGAAGTTGGGTATGGGTACACCGGAAGAGTCGAGCGTCGAGTTGAATGAAAATTTCCGAGCAAAGCATTCAGCCTTGTCGGTAGAGGTCAGGACTTCAAACTGGTTGAACAATGGAGGTATAGAGGGTTTGCAATTGTTCAATACGCTCTTGCAGAGACGCTAATAATCTTTGGAGCCAAATTTGCGAGATGCAATATGCTCCTTCATCCAAGCAGCAAATAGTGACTTAGCATCATTGAGGACACGCTTACACTCGTTACGGGCAGAGGCAAATGACGTCTATTGCAGTCAGACATGTCACTACGGAATAGGTGAAAGAAGTGGTTCCTATGAGCGATGGCGGCTGAGCAAGCAGCGGAGAACCAGGGGGAGGAGCGCGACTTGACCCTATATTTCCTTGAGGGGATGAAAGCGTCGATTCCAGCTTTAACCCAGGATGAGACCTCAGAAGCACATTATTGGATGGGGAGCGTAAAGACACCATCCCAGGGGACATCGCGAAGGAAATCACGGAACGCATCCCAGTCAGCTTGTTGATAGTAGAACGAAGTTCTAATGGTAGGAGGTTCTTTGCAGGGGGTGGAGTTGAAGGAGATGTTATCAGATACTACCGCATAATCAGAGTTACCAAGAGGGCAGAGTTGCGTGGCGCTACAGGACTTGGGGATGATGGTAAAACACAGATCGAGAAGAGGGATTGAGAGACTGAAAAATTAAGTGTTTGAATGCCTTCGTGGTCAGTAGTGACATTCTTAAGCCACATGGTATGATGGGCGTTAAAGTCGCCAAACACAAATATGTGAGCAAACGAGTGGAGGGAGAGAGCCTTGTCTATGCTGTCAGAAATGCTATCAAGTATCCCACAGTCTTGAGAGGATGGACAGCGGTAAAGGAAGAAGAGATAGCTTACCGCATTGAGAAGAGATAGTTGGAGACACATGTACAATTTGAGAGAGAACTCTCTGGCCAAAGGGAGATGGTCTTTGACGTAGACACCAAGGCCATGCATGTGGGTTATAGAGTCTTTTCTGAGGAGAGAAAGGTAGCCTGGGATAGAGAGATCAGAGGAGGGGATAGACGAGACAAGGTTGGTCTCACAGAGAGCCAGTATATCTGGGCAGTTTGCAGTGAGGAAAGATTACATACTGCAGAAGTTTGTTCTAATGCCACAGATGTTGGAGAACGAAATGTTGAGAGGTTTAGGTGATTTTTGAGTGGCTGGTTTAGGATTACTTTTTCGGTCTTTGTAAGTCATGTGGAATTTTGGTTGGAAGATGAGAAGGCCCGAAGTAAAAGAAGCAGATAGTTTCGACCGTGATGTGGGCAGAGTGGAGTTGGCACAATCTGCATCATAATGTGGCCTCAGGGTTGCCCACTGGAGGTAACTGCAGGGACACCTTTCCATGCGCGACATGGCACTACAAACACCCCGGTATTATACAACTGTTGATCAGAGTGGCTGCTCAAGACACTGCGCAAGAGTTAGGGCTCCTAACTACCAGTCGGAAACAGTAACCTAGAACTGTCAACCGTGTACCCTCAGAATGAAGAGGTGATGCCACAGACTGCACACATCACAGGAGAAACAGAGCTGCACTAATACAGAGGCCAGAGAGAGAGAGAAAGAGTACCGGGAACCCATTCCTAAACAAGAAACAAGGCGTAAGCCTCTTCTCATGTCCAAGAGAAGGGGGAGGAGTGTTGACCGGGTGGTAGGAAAGCCTACCTACTCCTATTAGGTATAACACATACAACAACAAAAACAGAGGGAACGGTGAGTGGGGGAGGTAATTTGCAAAGAGTCCTGGCTGACACTTGGATTTTACCCTTTCGCAACAATAAGTTTTAACTTAGTAAAAGTTCCATTGTCTATTCTAAAAAGAAATTGAAGGAAATAAGGTTATCCAGATTTATTGATGTGTCATAATAAATGCCCAAACATACGTGGCAGCAAGTGTTTGTCCGCTTTCTTCCTCATGATAACAAGTGAATGTACGGCTTACCTTAAGTCCAAGCATTGACCTGGTGGTGGGGGGGATCAACGGCCAATCCTACGCCCTCACCAAATAGTAGTCTTGGGAGACATGCTTTCAATAAAATTAAGAACAACAGGAGAAAGAAACGGCGAAACAATTCCAAGTTCAGACAATTTATCAAGCAAGAAGATTCAGCCAACTACATCATGAGAATACTGACAAGACACTTTCGCAAAGACATTCAATTTTCCCTTTTTTTCTGATTTTTCTTTCGAAACGGGAAAAAATAAAATAGGAAAAAAATTAAAATGAGTTTTCGGTAGAGCGAAATTATACTCACACAGGGCAGCAAGTGCTTGTCCGCTTTCTTGATAACAAGTGAATGTACGGCTTACCTTAAGTCCAAGCATCAACCTGGTTGGGGGGAAATCAACGGCCAATCCTCCGCCCTCACCAAATAAAAATTAAAATTTTTGGAATATTTTGATATTTTTCATGTTCATTTTGAAGGTCTTAAAAGGAAATTTCTGATTTTTTGTTAAAACAAAAATGAATGATTTAATTTAGATACAGAAATTTACTATCTGTTTATATATCTGAGATGAGAAATTATGCACACTATTTACATTATTCAAACTATTGCCCACATCTTTGTTGCCATATTTATTACAACGTTTCAGCCATTGTACCCTCCGGCCTTCTTCAGGTGGTTGGAATGTCGACCTGAACAGGCAGTGAAGAATTTTCAGAGGGAAATTAACAGGAGATAACTGACATCCATTAAACATGGCACGTGGAACTAGAACAGTCTATCTCAGTGAGCAAAATAAAGGCTTCAGTTCGACATTCCAACCACCTGAAGAAGGCCGGAGTGTACAATGGCCAAAACGTTGTAATAAATATGGCGACAAAGATGAGGTCAATAGTCCGAATGATGTAAATAGTGTACAGAAATTTACATTTATTAAAAAATATTGAAATATAAAAGATGTATGCATTTACTATGGAAAGATTATAAATAAAATTTTCAAGTTAAACATTTCACATTAGTTGCACTAATTGAGGGATTCCTGTACATTCAAATTTGATATATTTAGTATGTGTGTGTGGTGTAATTGAGTGTCTTGGAATGAGAAATCAGTTAAGTTCATTACATTCACTTACATGTAAATACCCTTCGGAAAGTTATGAATCCATCTGTTCTCTCCCCTAGCTATAGGTTAAATAACAAGACAGACTAGGCTCTCTAGCTGTAGTTGGCAACCAGCCTAGAAGAAATGTGACTCTAAAATTAAAACATAACAACCAAATCATGGGTTGCCCTTTGGCAAGCCATAGCACTGAGAAGTCACTCCTACCACATTTTAATGATTGATTTATCTACAGCTTATCAACCCAGGTTATTTAAAGCCAGAAAATATTTTTACATTTCAAGAAACTGTTTATTTTTTTTTTTTTTTTTTTTTTTTCGGTAATAAGGGTTTAGTGATACAAGTCTTACTAATTAATCCTTGGAGAAGGAGAGGTGGATTCATACCTTTCCCAAGGATGTATGTGCGTATGTAATTAGAATGAACACAAAGGTAATTGGAACTCAGCTCTCTGATTCAAAATTTTGCACCATTTAATTTTCCAGCACATAGTGGTTACCCATCTAGGTACTGCTTGATGTTGGTTAACTTAAGTGATAGTATGGGAACCAATATTTCAATGTGATATGGCCATAAGCCGCTCCTACCTTGATTACGATGAAGACATTAGCCACAGAATACTGGATGTTGTTAATGGCAGAACCTAACAGACAAGATTTGGTATAGAACTACAATGGTGCCTTGAAAGATCTTTCATACAGAACAATAGATAAGACCTAATTCTTTCAAGTCAGATATAAAGTGTGGGAACACAGAGCAACTTGTATCTCCTTATATATATATATATATATATATATATATATATATGTGTGTGTGTGTGTGTCCTGAAATCCCTATGATGTCACATGTAAAAAGGCACCAAGAAGAAGTATGTGGATACTATAGGACATCACAAAGGACAACCTAGATATTCCTGCCACATATTTAGAGATAATTGATAAAATCTAAAGAGGAATCTGCAATGTCATTGGTCCTGATCCAGCATCTCAGCTTCAGTCCCTTTCCAATGTCCATAATGTAACTTCCCTGTGCTTTTTCTTTAAATACTTTCATGGTAATTGTTCAGATGAACTTTCCTCTATGGTACCTAGGCTTTAGGAATTTAAGTTCAGTACTAGATTGGCAGCAAGGTCTCATCATTTTATAGTTGAAATGGCTAGATGGAACCGTAAGTTCTATGCTAATAGTTTCTTCTATTGTACTTCTTGCTTGTAGGACTCTTCTGCTTTCTTGCTTTTCACTCAAATTTGATCTTTAAAAATTTAAATGCAATGTCAATCATTATCTTTTGTTTACTTAATTCCTGTTCTATTATTGTTCTTTTTCCTTAATGTTTTTCTTTTTCTAATATTCTTTCACACTGTAATCACCTGCATCTTAGTGGCTTTATTGCCTTGCTTGGGGTGAAATGATTAAAAAAACCCATAAAAACCATAGTTATTTCATATTTATTGAAGTTTTATGTCCGTATCACATTGGAATACCAGTTCTTGTCTGATCACCAAGGTTAAGCAATATTGTGCTTGGTCAGTACCTAGATGGATGAGCACTTGTGAATACCAGGTGCTGTCAGCTTGGATGTGATGGGTGAGTGGTTTAATGGATAACGACTTTGAATGAGAAATTGAAGAGCTGAGTTCAAATCCCTGTCAGATTTGTTGCATTCACTTACATGCAAATACTCTTGGGCTATTACTGTATATGCCAGTGAATATGCCTGTTGTGGTCTGGTGTATGCATTGAGAGATAAACGCGTGTCTCCTGAAATGCCCACAACAAACATGGCAGACTCGGGATGTGAGTCCATGTAAATAAATAAAAAGAAACTACAAGAACCAATATATATATATATATATATAAATAAATGTATACGAACGACATAGACAATAATTTGTGTAACAAATGAATGTAAAAATCTTTTTGGTCCAAAGCATATGTCATGAGTGAATGTGCATACACGTGTGTGTGTGTGTGTGTGTGTGTGTGTGTTGTTGTTCATGCATTTCACAAAAGAGAATGCGTTCTCAGCAAGAGATTTACATGTTGACGTATAAACAGAAAAAGTAAAAGGAGGGTAAGAAAATATATCACCGAGTATTTATAGTCCAGAAAGTGTCCCCTAGTAGCGATTTCGAAAATTTGGAGGAGGTAACCTGACAAGCCAACTTTGTATATAGTGCAAATTTTAGCCCCTCCAGAAAAAAGTTACCTGTGTAGAATGCAACTGGTCACCAAAAATGCAAGTTATTTTTTAATCTCTTCAAAAAAAAAAAAAAAAAAAAAATGTATAGTGTGACACTATTTTTTTTGCTTAGAAAACTGATCAGAAAAACTCACACTATACTTGAATATACACAAGATGTGACTTTTTGAGTCATTATCACCCAAGCATATCACATCTGTCCCTACCAACATGCCTTAGGCCAGCAGATTATGGTAATGGACAATTCCTCCTCATGAATCTGAGAAAAGCATAGGACCCAACAAAAGACACTCACAGGTTGAGAAGAAGGAAAAAGAAGTAAATACTTAATGGTATTAATTTTTAGCAACATTTCATGTATCAATGGTCATCCAAAAAAAAAAAAAAAAAAATGGCTTGACAGTATTTCAAATGAAGCAGCATATAAATGCTACAAACAATCAAAAATATTTGTTCTTGTTAATTAGATTTTCTTTTCTATTCAATGACCTTAATCTTGTGCCAATCTTCATTTGTATTAATTGAATCCCAGTCCAGTCACCAAGAGTGGTCTGCACTCCAAACCCAGAAAATAATTTAGCCTCTCCCTGTGAAAATGATGTGCAAATTCTAATTCATGCACTCTTGTGGCTTAAAGACCATTCCAATTTAAAACCATGAATCCTTTCTTCCAATGCGTTCATGTAGTCATGATTATTGATTTGAAAGCAATAGAAAATCTAATTTTTTAATCTTAATTTTCAGGCTGATTGAACTGCATTGCTACCGATGCAAATATTTGGAGAAGTTGATTTCAAAAATTACCAAACTGAAACTTAACAATGAGTTACAAAAAAAAAAAAATAAAATAAAATAAAAGTTACATTAAGTTACAAAAAAATAGAAGTTCAGTTACAAAAAAAAATAAAAAATAAATAAAAATGAGAGAGAGAGAAAAAAAATCCTTTCTCTGGCTCAACCAGAATTACATAAGGGCTAAAATGCCAGGAAATACCTGTTCTTTCGGATAAGACCTAAGATATAACTAAAAGAAATAATGTCAAAGGGGCTTCAGCAATTTTCATCCCATGTATCTATGTGACCCCCACTTTTAACACATCCACATTCCATTCAAGTGAGTGTACAGATAATTATTTCATAGGAGAAGAAAAAATAAACTTTATAAACACCATATCAATTTCCATAAGAAACAAATTTCCATTACTAAGGACGCTTTAGCAAGTGATATGAAAACAATTTAGAGATTTGTCATGAAAACACTCCGAGTGCTGAGGATTGCCTCGTCAGTGATGTTATGACTTGGGGTCATGACAAGTTTCGGGTCTTCCAACATCATACTTGTTCACATACAAGAGACCCTACCGAAAAAGTACTATTCCGGCAGGCGATCCTAAAGCAAAAAAAATACGCCAAGCATGCAACAAATGGACTCATTAAATAAATGCCACTGCTGACCAATCATTAAAAACTTATGCCACTTCCTCCTCAGCCAAGATGATACAAAAAAAAGAATAGACAGCATGTTTGTCTTTTTTTTCATCTTAGGTTCACCATAAGGAAGAAATAATAAGTAAATAAATCAACAAAAAGAAAGTAAAAATAATATGATCACCAGAGTGAAAAAAAGGAAAGAAAAAACTATACAGGGTGGTCCGAAAGTTTTATCACCCTAACTCTCTCTTCCAAACTGTATGAGCTTATATCAACCATCTAAAATAGAAAATTATGTTATGTAGAGATGACATGACTTTCGAACTACACTATATAATTTCAAAGATTTCTTCTCTTTTTTTTTTTTTTCTATTCTTAAGGCCATAAAATCTAGTACTGACTGAAAAAATGAAAATACAAATCCAGCATTAACCATAGGTTTCTATAAACTATGATGGTTGTAAAATTCTTTGACTCATAAGATGTCAAGAGGTCACAAAAATGGCTTGTCTTCTTTATTGGAGCGAGAATTCAGCAGATGAAATTTAAGTTCTTTTTTTTACTACAATCAATAATATTCAAGTAGAAGAGAGAGGCTCTGTGGTTTAAGTGAACATACAGTAAGAATATGTAGTCTTTTTTTTTCTTTTTTTTTATACACCAAGATTTCATACAGGGATTCAGATTAATGAAGTCATATGCTGATATCCAGTTCCAGCAAAGGCATCTGGTGTAAAGAGAGAGAGAGTGACACATGGCCCAGTCGATAAAAGAATTGTTTGAGTAATCCAAAAAGTAACTTGACCCAAAGAGTTGCAAGTTCAATTCCTGGCCACAGCAGAGGTGAACAGAAACTTGAAGAGTTGAGTTACTAAAGGGAAATAACTGAAACTGAGATATCCAGAAAAGGCATGGCATGTGGAACTAGAACAATCTACTCCCATGGACTAAATAAAGGGTTTGGTTTGAAATTCCAGCATGTCTACTGAAGAAGATGAAACATTGTGAATATGGCAATAAAGATGAGGACAACAATTCGAACAATGTAAATAGTATAAATAGAGAGAAAGAGTTGTTTTGTAATTCTTGACTAAGCTCTGCTGATGAAGGCTATTCCCTTTTTTTGTGGGGACAGAGTGCATGCTGGGAATTAATGGTTTAAGTTTTTTACAAGAAATATTATCTATATGAGTGGACTAACTGGCTGACTTTTTTTTTTTTTTTTTTTTTTTTTACTCGTTTCATATTCTGAGCCCTTTTTTGGATTTGAATACTCAGGCACAGCTGAAACGACACAAAAATAATATCTGAAATACATAAGATGATCTGGTTTAGTTTGTTTTGTTTTACAGCATATTAACCTCAATGGGTTATTTAATGCCAACAAAATTTTTATTGCTGGTAATATTTTTTTTACCAAAAATGTATTGATGGTAATATGTTTTTGTTTTTTTTTTTAAATTTATTGCTGGTAATAATTTTTTTACAAGATATTTCTGGTATTAAAATCTATTTTTACACATTCATAGTGTTTTGATCCCAGTTTGGGGGTTAACTTTTTGCCCAAAGCTGAGACCTTAACAGGTGCTACCACCCTGGGTCAAGGTGGACCTAGGAACACCAGCAATTAAGAGGTAGTTCCACACTCCTAAAAACCTCCTGATCAGAGGCCTTGCTATTGTATGTAGTTTATCATCATACCCAGGACAGAATGCATAAGAGATTATTTCGAGTTTATTAGAATAAGTAATTACTCTCCTTGAAAGATTTTTTTTTTAAAAAGTAAGAGGCCAAAAAAAATATTACATACATATTTATTCTACACTAGTTTTCAGAAGTCTGGCCATGCCTACTTTCAAAATTCTCAAGTTTTGCATCAGATCTAAATTCTGTTTTTCAAATTCTGAGACTTATTGGCAACATACTGAATTATATTTCAATTTATACTCAGGAAAAAAACAGTTAAAATAAATTATATTGTATTATAGACATTTTTTTATTTTGTGCTATTTCAGATACATAACTTTTCAAATGCAAAAGGGAGGCTCGTAATATTAGGTTAGTTAAAAAGGAAATATAAAGAATATAATTCATTATTATGCAGAAACTGTTTACCATTTTAAAACATTTTCTGTTATAATCTGCATATACTTAGCCAAATAAAAATTAATGCATTTTACATACCTTATGTCAGACATCTGATGCAAGATTGAATCTTTTAGGAAACTCAGTAATTTATCTGTTAAAAAATAGAAACAGCTTTGTTTTCATAAAAAATATCCTTATAATTTTAAGATAAAGCAATGTCCATCAGGTTGGAACTTCCAACAGGACAATGAATTGAAGCATTAAATAAAGTAAATTCATAAAAGAATGGGTTCGTAAAAAGAGATTTCAAATCTTGGAATGGCCTAGTCAAAGTCTTGATCTAAACCCAAGGCAGTACCTGAAAGAAACTCAGGTAAAATTGAGCAATTGTGGGAGTTTTGCCAAGAAGAATGGTCAAAAATCAGCACTCACTACAGGTAGAAACTTCTTTAAAATTATAGAAAAAAAGACTGGCTGAACTTGTAACCTCAAGAGTAGTGTTGCGGACTGGTGATTGTGTTTATTGATCAGAAGGAATTTCGAGGCTGTGTTCTACAACATTCGTCCACAACAATTATTTAGAACAAATACTTGGAACATGCAAATAAAGTTAAAAACAAGACAAAAGTTGAATGCATAACAACATCAATTTATATACAATTTAAATACTGTGGGTTTAAGATTTGATGGATAAATGAGGATTAGTGTATTTTATTGTGTATTGTGTTATTGTGAATGTTTGGGTGCGTTTGCGGGTATTGATTAGATTTGTTCACAGAATTAAACTGTTTGTTTGATCAACGTACAAAAATGTTTGGTGTTGAGGTTGAATCGTCAGTGTATGTACGTAAGTGTGTTTATACAAATATTCAAAGTTGTTCAGAGTTTCGTACCTTTATCTGCTTGAGAAAAATAAATTGTTAGTTTCTGATACTTGTCATGTAGTGAGAAATATCACTTTGTAAGTATAGCTAGTGAAGTTTGAGAAATTGTTCTAGAGAGAGATAGAGTGTGTTTGTGGATTGTTGAGTCAGAGAATATTTTTTGCGCGGCAAAGTCTGAGTTTTGACTGGCGTGGAGTTGATGTGCATCTCTCTAGGTGAAGAGGTCTAACTGGTGAATTGGACTGAAATTCGTCCTTTTATTTAGTTTGGGAAACCAAAGTAGGCTCCCAGTGGCCTGGCAGGAAAACAGATTTTTGACCATGGATACACATTCTAGGGTTGTCTCAACCAATAACAAACCGAGTTTCACAATGTGTGGTGTTGATTGGTCAAAGCTAATTCTTATAGAAGAGTCTATTTTTAATGGGGGTGAGTAGACAAACATTGACGATTCTTAATTTTTAATGAATATTGTTATTCCAGTTCAATAAAAATCTTTGAAAGTGGTTGTAATTCATTTAATAAAGGTTTTGCTTAATGAATATATAGTTTAAGATTTGTTGATTATCTGGACAAAAAGAGACATTTATTTAAATATTAGGATTCACATATTTTTGCCCATCACTATATATATATATATATATATATATATATATATATATATATATATATATATATATATAGAGAGAGAGAGAGAGAGAGAGATAATAAAGCTGTTGGCATATAATTCAAAGTGGATCCTTGTAATATCAAATATTAAAACTGATCCACAAAAAGAGCTCAATGTATTTATTATAACAGAGCATATAAATGAAACAACAAAATCCAAAATTACCTCATATGGTGGGATATGGGACAAGAAGTATGTTGGTCTTATTCAACCCCGGTGTATAGACTGTGTTCATGTTGGAACTAGAAATTTTTCACAGATGGCCACTTCTTGATTATGATGTTGTCATACCAAAGGCCTTACATTTATAAATAATTAATCCTTATAGGCTTCAACATTTTTTTGGTCTTTGCTTATACATTTTTTTAAATTTCATCTCTAGCTGCACCCTTTTGCATACACAATGAGTTACATTGTTTGACTGCAGTACACACTGTTAGACATTTCCGTGACGGTCATCCTTGAGTATTGAATCTAGAGGTTAGCAGTGAATATTTCGGAGACAGTAGGAAAGCGTACTTTAGGTTCACAGTGGATATCACAGCAGAGTGTACTTCATCCTTCTCCTGGTCGTCGCTTTTGGTCCTTCCGGTAGACGAAACAAGATGGCCGCCTTTATACATGATGAATACAGTGTAAAAGCGGCTTGGATTGGTCAACCTTCCATTGGTCGACTATAAAGGGAATAAGTCATTCTGACTCGCTCACTAGTTATACGCTTATATACCCAAAAACCGTAACAGCCCCCCTTATTTTGGGTATATAATGGAATCTTCGTTCCAAAATATTAGTAAAGTTAATAAATACTTTAATTCCAAAAATAATATTTTTTCTTTTTTTTTTTTTTAAAAAGGTAATATTAATATGTAACAAATACTTTAGTATTCCAAATTTTATTTTTATGTTTTTTTTTTTATATTTTCTTAAAAATTAATATTCACAAAAATTAGTCATATCACTTTGTTCACAGTTAAATACTTCAAGTTAATAGAACATGAACAACAATACTATAAGTTTAGATTGCGATCACAGCAAAAAGTGGAAAGAATTGTTACTTTACCCATAGTTGGGACCCATTAAAACAGTTATTATCACTCCAGGTCAAAGTGATCCAGAAAAATCATTTATTATTTTATCCATAGCTGGGACCCATTAAAACAGTTATTATCACTCCGGGTCAGAGTGATCCAGGGAATCATTTAGAAGAGGATTGGGCTCAAGGTAGGACCATTTACCTTTTTATACCCCGAAACTAAGGACTTATGTTCATACCAAAAACTGAACTGACGCTTCTTAGGACAATAACTAACGGATGCAGTTTTACGTCCTACCCAGGACCTAAAATACAGGGGCCTTAGTGGATGCAGTTTTACGTCTTGCCCAGGACCTAATAAGGACCTTAGTGGATGCAGTTTTACGTCTTGCCCAGGACCATTATAAGGGTCTAAGAAGTCAGCACCAAACATTGCAGAAGCAAAAAGCCTGTAGTTTCCATTTCATAATCGTTTTTTTTTTTTTTTTAAAAAAAACCGCCATATTATTTCGATTAAACACATCCAATTTGTACTGTTTCTTCTATAGTTGGTCCCTTAACAAACTGATATTTCATATTGATATGCTTTGATCTTTAATGTTGAATTTCTAGACAAAGCAATACTGCTCTGATCGCCGAGTAAATAATAATTGGCTCAGTTATTGCCAGTATTATAATTGTTTTTCATTAGCAATTTAAGAAAATAACCTCTTGTGTTCTTTTTTCACAATGCAATACATCCAGCTTCACAAGTTAAAAGTGAAATCTTTCGCTGTTTCTTAATTCCTGCTGATTATTGGGTTACCATCCGCTAGCTTAAAGCAATAGCCTGTTATATTCTTATGGTCTCGTGAATTAGCCCAATCAGCATCACAAAATTCTTCCAATTTTTAATGATTTATTGGATTGTCAAAAATACTAGGCATCGACTATTAGTCCTCTTCAGATAACGTAATACTTGCTTCAAAAAATTGTTCAAATGTATAGTCCACGGTTTATTTAAGTTTTGGGATAACTTAGTAATCGTATAGCAGATTATTTTGCCTAGTTCATATCATCATGCAAATAATACTTCCGACCAATATTCTGTATTCATTTTCACACTCCGCTATACCATCTTCTTATTCCTAATTATGCTTCAATCCATTTCACATGGAGTAGTTCTTTGTTTTGCCATTTTGCATGTTAAATTTCCATAAAAGCCTTTCCATGTATCTCAATTAATCCATTGAAATCGTGTTGCCTTTAAATTTTTACTGTATACCAAGAAAAACATGATAGTTCGACCCAAATTGGTCATTTTAAAACTCATTTCTAGAGAACTCTTGATTTTTAATAGCGCAGCCTCACTCTTTGATACAATTAACATATTTTCGACCCAAATAACTAGAATTGCTGATATTTCATTAAATGTCTGTGTACAGACATGGGTCAACTTGAGGAGATTGAAATTATTGTCCCATTAAATAACAACAGACTAAATTATTCCATGTTTTTTCCACTCATTTTGAGTCCATATAGTGACTTTTTAAGTTTTTTTTCTTAAAGTTTCCATACATAATCATCACTTTTTTGCCTTTTTTTGTTTTAACCTTCTGGTGGTTCCATATACATTTCATAATCGATGGTGCATTCTGAAATAAGTTTTTTTTTTTTTTTAACATCCATATGATGTAGATCTTTACCACAATGGGCATCCATTTGCATCAAAACCCTAATTAAGACTTAATGTCACTACATAAGTCTTCCGCCCCATATATCTATAAAAATAAATCCGTTAGCTACAAAAACGAACATCGCATACTGGCGATCTATTCTTAGTTCGCTTTACAATGTAAACCCAACGGCTGCCAATGATATTTCTATCATCAATTTAATTAAGACTTAAGATTTCTACATAAGTCGTCCCCCCCCCTTATATTTATGTAAATCCGTTAACTATAAAACGAACCTTGTAGACTGACGATCTATCCTCAGTTCGCTCATAGTACGGCTGCCGATGATGATGATCATCATCATCATCCGGGGCGTTTTGATTCAAAAAGTGTCCCAATACTAAAGATTAAATTTCTTTATTTTTCGTTTTGGCTTAAATTTTCATTTTTCTTTTTTGAAGGCATGGCCGCTCTGATCTTAACAAAATGTATGGCTTCTTGGTAGTTCCTTGAGATACATTTGTACTGCATAACAACAGTTAATATTACATTAATTCATTTCACAATAGTCTGGCTTTTCTCCATTTTGGTCGGAATTTGCACCTGATTTTCTTCTTCTCGTATACCCCATCTGGTATAGTACCTTCCTCTGCTTGTGGACTCTGAACGGGTTTTCTACCCATAATTAGACCATACTTAATTCGGGTTGGACTAGTTCCTCGTAATTAATATTCCTTTTTTTCTTTTGTTTTTTTTTTTTAAGGTTCCTCCCCTCGCTCAAAGGAATTTATCAATCTGACGCATCTGATCTTCCTCATCGTTTTCTTTTAAATCATATAGTCTGGACTTGGCTTATTCTACCCATAAATATGTCCCTTCAATTTTGGGATCTCATTCCGCTCTGTGGTCAACATATATACAGCAAATTATATCAAAAATATGCATATCCCACACATTGGGCTCTCATTGAGTTTTTAGTTTCTTTCTCAATGCATAAAACCACAGCTTCTTGGGTAATTCAAATTCTATTAACAATCATCTAGCCATTTTAAAAAGTGTCCTCCAACTGCGTTCAGCGACTCCGTTCTTATGCGGAGAATAAGAACAGGTTTTCTCATCTTTTAATGCCTTCATTTATTTAATTTATTAGGAGGTTTTTGTAAGCATCAGAAGTAAATTGTCCACCATTATCTCTTTGAATTATTTTTAATTTTCCATGCGGGGGAGTTCTCGGATAAATAGATTTTTGTAGATTGCAAATTATCAAATTTACTTTCAGAAAGTAAATCATAAGCCCTGAGTGTTTGGCAACAAAGTTTAAGTCATTATTCTTTAATATACATGTCATAATATTTTAAATCATTTGGAAGTGTATTTTTTATTCCAGTGACATGTTCTTGCAATCTCTTAACATCAGAATTCTTACAGCGGCCTAATATTTTATGCCAAGTTCTCAAGTCATGCGTGGCCATCTTCGCAGACTTAACACTTTTCAAATAATACAAACGTCCATATTGCTGTATATTAAATCCAGTTCTGTCTGGATATCTTGAATTTAAAATATATAAAGCCTTTTTTTTTTTTAAATAAACATTCTATATATTTCCTCTAGTATTTCGCAGATAAGTACAGGCACTACCTCTCTTTGAAGCTGAATTATTAGCTCTGGTGCCGTCCAGTAACTCGATGAAATGTCAGTCGAGCTCAAAATTCGGGTCAAAATTAATAAATTTTGTTACAACTATAATTACACGATTTGTCGCACCCGAATTGACCGAATCACAAGTACTGGCCACAGTACTCAATCCAAACAAAAAAGGCATATGCACGTCCATTCGAAAAAGTTTTTTTTTTGTTTACAAAAGTCATTCCGTGTATAAAATTGACATTTCCGCACGGACATGGCCGACATTATTACCACAACGAAAACAACATTTTTTTTTTGCCTCGATTTTGGGGGGTACATATTTATCATATTGCTTCATAATTACGTAACGCAATATTAAACTCTGTGAAAGTTACTTGTTAATTTCTTTTTAAGTTATCACTGTCGTGAATGGTTTGAATGAAGGTGGCAAACCCTTCAAGACCATGGCTCTTTGTAGCCCATCAGAGAGAGTCCTCACCTGCAATTTTAAAACATTTGTGACATTCTCTGCTAAAATAATTGGTTACTGATTCGCGGTTAGTTCAAATATATGAAGCAATAATTTTAGGCTTACCTTTTAACAAATAGTACTCGTTTAAATTTGTGTAGAGCTCGGCTTCCATTGTCCTTGGCCTCCCTCATTATTAAAGACAAACTCCAGTCAACCAGGAATTGAATTAACTCCGCGAAAACGGTCGCATTTCTTCATAAAATCATCATGCCCCCCTCCTGGTCGACTTGCAAAAGATGATGTCATGGAGTTTTCATATTCTTAGGTAGCCTAAAAAACTTCGTCTCCCATAATTCATATCCAGATTCATAACCGTCAAAATAAATCGTGATCTGGGCCTCATAACCTATGTTAGACATTTCCGTGATGGTCGTCCTTGAGTATTGAATCTAGAGGTTAGCAGTGAATATTTCGGAGACAGTAGGAAAGCGTACTTTAGGTTCGCAGTGGATATCACAGCAGAGTGTACTTCATCCTTCTCCTGGTCGCCTTTGGTCCTTCCGGTAGATGAAACAAGATGGCCGCCTTTATACATGATGAATACAGTGTAGTGCGGCTTCGGATTGGTCAACCTTCCATTGGTCGACTATAAAGGGGAATAAGTCATTCTGACTCGCTCACTAGTTATACGCTTATATACCCAAAAAACCGTAACACACACAGCTTAGCAAAATATGAAAACGTGTCATATTTATTTTTAGATGTGCACAAACAATTATTTGCACTGGCAACCATGTAAAACAAAAATGCAATGTCAATATAAGGGTTCACTTATTTTTGCACATCTTAATTTTTAATTAATATTTTTATTCCAGCTTTATAAAAATATTTGAAAGTGGTTGTAATTCATTTAATAAAAATCTTTCTTAATGAATATATGGTTTAATTAAGATTTGCTGATTATCTAGAAAAAGAGACAACTATTTTAAATATTATCTTGGGGTTCACTTTCTTCTGCACAGCACTATATATATATATATATATATATATATATATATATATATATATATATATATATATATATATATAGTGCTGTTTGAATCCAGATGCCAGGAAAAGTCAACTAATTAATACTTCTGGCTCTTCTATTGCAGAGCATGTAATAAATAGCAGGAATTGTGTTTTTGATTTTAGTGTGGACCGTTTCTCAATTATATCTAGGTCCCACTCCTCATATCACCCCAAGGTTCTAGAGTCATTGTATATCAGATCCCATGGGCCTTCCATCTGTAAACAGAGGGAATGCTTACAGGGTCTGAATGTTATTGGACTCTAGCTTTCTTGAAATTCATTTTTGTTTTCTTCATTCGTTTTCATTAATATTAATTAAATTTACACGCTTATTTTTTATATCCCAGAAATAAACTTGATAAGGCTGGAACAAAACCAGTTGTTCTTTTTTAGCTTTTTAAAATGCCATATAAATTTTACTTATTCCTACCTATCATATATATATATATATATATATATATATATATATATATGGGGTATATGGTACAATGTAGTGTAAAGGTTAGCAAGCTTGTCTTGTTAGGCCATGTCAGTGAGAAAATGACTGAAGTTCAGATGCCAGATCATGATCATTTATATCACAGACCCTTCAGACATATCCAGCAAGAGCAATAGAGTAGACATGACAGTCATATTCCTTGTTTTTTTATAGTTTCTAAAACTTTTGGGGTTATTTAAAGCTGAAACATATTTAGGGGACTGTGATTACCACTTGAAAACATATTTAACAACACCATCTTGATTTGAAGAAGTATAAGCACAGTCAATATTGAATTCTGAACCTAAGTGAAACAACCACAAGGTACTTTGTTGTAAAATACGGCAAGGGTGTTTTGAGGTCGTGGAAAACTCCTAACCAATTGCTCTCCCAGGAAGTGATGGTTAACGGGCAGAGAAAGGAAAGAGATGGGAGGAAACAAAACAACACTGCCTCAAAAAAATCACAGCACAGCAAGCTGCACACAACATGAGGAGCAAAAATGTCCAAGGGAATGACTTCACAAAACACAGAGTCTTACCAACTGCCCACTGCTGGTTTTCATGTTGCTTTTATTGACTGGAGACAATTGACAGAAACCCAGATCTAGACAAATTGCAGAGAGGCCTGTATCTGGACATGCCATGCTGTTCTGCTGCTAACAGGGAAAATGCAGATGTAACTGATTTTGACAGATATGTCTGCACACAATATGGTGGCTCTTTTGCATCTGTACTGATATGTGTTCACCATATACTCTGCTACTAAATTAAGACAAACAAGAGTAAAGAAATCTTTATAACTTATTTTTAATGTAGATGTCCTATTATGGAGCTCCCGAGTGTTTCTTGAATGACAATAGGGGGAAGATTTTAACAATGATAACAACCAGCAGATAAATGAGAAGATAACTATTGAAACTTGCACTTAAGCTGCTTAAAGTTCTGTGTTTGTTGTGTTTGGTTTTCTGCACACCAGCACATCAAGAGTGCTTCTCGCCGGCTAAGAAAAGCTGGTGTTATATAGATCTCTCAGTTCCAGACCCATGCTGACTATTGGCTAATACCTGTCCAGTATTATTCATATGCAAATTTTGTCAGTGCCACCTACTCTAAGCAGAAAGGTCCTCTTCCACAATTGGCTGTTGAGAGAGGTCAAACACCTGGTCCTTACTTCATCACATGCAACCAACTCCGGGTCTCTTGTCAGGTTGACCTAATTTTCCATTACACTACCTCTGATCTCCTGATCACAGCACCAACATGCCTGGAGTGGTGGCATCCTACTGTAATCTACCTACTTGGAGACATACTGATTCTCCGTTACAAGTTTCTTTAGTAATAACACTGTAGAATGACATGATTTGATAATGATTGAAAGAATATTAAAAGAAAAGTGTGAACATGAAATAACTTTGGCATGGGAATGGTTCTTCAGAATCACCAAATGAACTTGTAATTGGTTTCTATGTTAATGCAACTTTAATTCTGTCTGATCCGTTACCTGCGTTGAAAACCACAACAACTAATGACATGATTAGAGTAAATTTAAATGCTCTGTATACAGCAAGGAAAAGCTTTATGGAAGCAGAAGTGAAAAATTTTGAAGAGCACCATGATCAAATGTGAGAATATATGTTGATTGAGATTTTTTGTTGCTGTAGTTTAAATAAGTCTGTATTGCTGCAACGTCACGTGTACAAATCAAAATATCGCTGGTTCAATTGCCCGTCCTCACTTTCTGAAAACGTCACTACGTATAGCCGTCATTTCTCCCCATTTTCACTGCTCCGGCCCTCTTTTATCAGGCCAACACCACGGTTCACCCACCAATCAGCGATCTTAGTTTTTATTCTTGGTTACACAGGCAAATTGCCTCCTCTAGTTCAACCAATCAGCACATGACTTGCTATTGGTGGAAGCATACCAAACTGTACAAAAAACCCTCATCACTGCACATACTGCTAGAATGGCTGGACGGGAGAATAATGCCATTTTCATGGAGCAAACTTGCTGATGTCACATGCTGCATGTTAAGGTAAGACCCTTATTTTCCTATACACCAGATGCAAGCCACTCTGGCTCGCTTGCTTCTACGGGGCTGTTCACCACAGTTGCAAAAGACAAAACTACAAAGTTTTGGGTAGGGAAGGTCAGTGTGTACTGATCAGACATGGGGAAGCCTTTCCCAGAATGCATCGATGTCAGTTAATGAAAATTAAGAACAAGAAGGGGTGAACCAAAAATTTTGGAACTACAAAGAACACAAAGATTCATCTAGTCAGGCAACTGGAATTGTGGACCAGGAAAATTTAAAAGAAAATGAAATATCCAGAGAAGAGAAATATAAGAGAGACTCTAATTGTAATATTGCAGATCTGCAAGACAATACTAAAAAAAATCTTTGAATATAAAATAAATGTATGTATTGACTGGAGAATAAGAAAGATTATGAGCACACTATGTCAACTGGGAAATATCATTGAGTAAATATAATACCAAAAGAGGAGAATGAAGAAACTGTTGGTATTAAGTGGGAACCTGTTGACCAGTGGAAGTTAAAATAAATCCTCAAGAACATTTACTGACATCTGAATAGAAGCATATTGTGATTGAGGAAAGCCATATAGAAAATGAAAATATGAAACATCATAAATTATATGAATCTGTGCTTTTCACTGTTCAGAAATATGTATCAGCCAGTTGTGGGGATAACTGAAAACAAAGATAAGAAAATAACAAAGGCCTGCCTTGTTGCCCATGGTTATGAAAAAGATTTTAATAATTTGCAAACAGACGCTCCAACATGCAGCCGAGAAGCTATACATGTGATGTTAACAGAATCTGTTGAGTTGGTAACTTGAGACAATAAATTTCACATCAGTATTTTTAAAGGAGGATATGCTGGGAGGGGGGGGAGAGGTATTCATTAACCTTCTATAAGATGTGTAGCATTGCAGCTCAGAACAAACACCAGGTTCATTGAAAGAGTGCATCTCCTTCCAGTCAAACACTTGTGGCGTAAAAATAACCCTTCAGCCAGATTGTCCTACTGCTATAGTCAAGCAAAGTTATACGTGAACTGTCTAACAGGTGTCTTCCCTCAGTCTCTCTGAAATTTTCATGGGCAGTGGTCACTGTCTTATAGAAGACACTGTTCTTTATCTTGTCATCTTTGTCTAAAAAAGTAATTTATTTTTATTCAGTGACCTTCTTTGTCCCAGACGCCTGCTATATACTTGTAAAGTCCACTTCACTTACTGATAGCCACTGGGTTTAAAATAAATGTCCGAATCCTTTTTCGTGACAAGTTCAGCTATTTTCCATTTAATAAGATATCAGCTGACTGATATCACTACAGATGTATGTGTAGGGAAAGTTAAAAAGTGCATCTATTGATTGAATGTTGCTCCTCATTCATAGGTACAAGAGATTAACTCAAGTACTCAATGAGCCAAGATAAGTAGCAAGTGCTTAAGATAATGCACTATTTCTTTTTTATGATGCAAGTGGCAAATTAATCAGTATTCCAGCAATGCATGTAGATGATTTTGTATTTTGTAGAAATGAACATTTCAAGAAAGATGTGATCTCTGAATTAAAAAGGAAATTCTCATGAAAATGGAGCATCCAAATTTTTGGGATTGAATGTTAAGCAGTCCAAAAAGTGAAATTACTCTAGATAAAGGTCTCTATATATCATCCACATCACCAACAGAAATAAAGAAAGGAGAAAAATTATGAATCAAGTCACATGACTGAATTAAAAAATACAAGCTGGTCAAATGATCTGAATAGATGTATCATTTGATGTCTGTAGAATAAGTAATACTGGAAAACATCCTAAAGTGAAACTGCTTTTTGAGGCCAATAAATCTTTAGCAAAATTGAAATCCAAGAGAGGTTTCATATATTTTTTTAAAGTTGGGAAAACACTCAGAATTAAAGGTTATTTATTATTCTGATGCCAGCCTAGAAGAGAAATCTTCACAGGGGAGTTTTATTATCTTTTTCAGTTCTAAAATGGCCAAAATGGCCCCAATGTGTTGGGCATCAAAAAAGCTTGATTGGGTAACAACGAGTCCACTCGCCTTGGAAGTTCTTGCACTTAGTCAAGCAGCTGATACTGGTGTTTTAATGGTTGCTATGTTACAGGAAATATTTCAATTGGCAAGATTACCTTAAGTGCATTGCAAAACTGACAATGTACCTCTGGTAGAGACATTGAATTCAACAAATGATATTATTGATTGTTGTCCAAGTGCTGATGTTGCAAGAGTCAAGAAAATCATTATCATAGAGGAAATTCAAATTGAATGGATTAGGGATTGTCAGCAGATCACAGATTGCCTCATGAAAGCAGGAACTTGTCTCCAAGATTCCAAGACACATTTTGTATCAATAACAGTTTTTTTTATATTTGTGCCCAATATTTTCAAAAGAAGAGAGAAGAAATTTTGAGTTGGTTTTGTACACAGTTGTCTCCCTTGTTTTATATAGTATAGTTTTTTTCGTTATGATAATAAAGATGGTGAATAGCTAACATATACTGCGTTTAATCTGTGATGTGGGAACAAGACTAACAGATTTGAGCATGAGCCTCACTATATATATATATATATATATATATATATATATATATATATATATATATACATACATACATACATACATACATACATTTCTTTCTTATTCGTTGATCATAAAAATGTTTTCTGTTTCATATACCAAAAAATTATTTGGTTTTATTCATGATTCTATCCCATCATATACAACTTCACAAATTCTACAAATATAATTTTAGGTAGAGATAAGTACGGTAATGTCAGTTTACGTCTGAAATAATTATAAGTATTCAGAATAAGTCTGTCTATATTTCTGAGATGAGGTATTATGTACAGTATTTACATTAGTCGGACTATTGTCCTCATCTCCATAACTGAGATAGGCGGGTACAAGAGGAGGAGGAGGAGGACAACAACACTCAGAAAACAGTCTGCCTGCCTTATGTGAAGGGGTTATCAGAGAAAATACAAAGGATCTACAGTCGATATAACATCAGGACAACCTTCAAAAGCGTGACAACACTTCGCAGATATCTCTCACGAGTGTGACCCCCCCACAGAGAGGAACATGACTAAAGACTGTGTGTACGCTATCCCGTGCAGCTGCAGAAAGGAACATTAAGGAGAGACAGGCTGCCCCCTCAAGGTAAGGCTTCAAGAACACCAGAAAGCTGTAACGCGAGGGGAAGTAGAAAAATCAGGCATGGCTGACCACATATGGAGAGAGAAGGGAGATCACCGTCCCCTGTGGGATCATGTTGAGATCATAGACAGGGAATCAGCACATATGCTAGGCCACAAAAATCTCCTGAGCCAACCAAGCATAGAAATAAATACATTATAGGAACCAGTAATAAGGAGTGCCAGAGAAAAGCAATGATAACAAAGTTGCAATATGAACTCTGGTAAAGACATGCAATGATAACAGCAAAATTGCAAATTAGCAGAAGATAACTGATAACATCCATCAAACATGGCACGTGGAACTAGAACAGTCTACCCCAGTGATCGAAATAAAGGGTTCAGTTCAAAATTCCAACCACCTGAAGAAGGCCGGAGCGTACAACGGCCGAAACGTTGTGACAAATATGGCGACAAAGATGAGGACAATAGTCCGACTAATGTAAATACTATTCAGAATAAGTCTTAATAACTATACTTATATGTTTTGTCTACTATTCATGCATGCTTTGAATATTGCTGCCACATCTAGTCTGGTGCTCCAGCTATATATTTAGAGGTTCTTAACAAAATCTCCCAAAGAATCTGCAACATTATTGGTCCTGACCTGGCATATCAGCTTCAGTCCCTTTCTTAAAGCTGTAAAAAAGCTTCCCTGTGCCTTTCTATAAGTACTTTAATGATAATTGTTCTGATGAACTTTCCTCTATGGTACCTAGACTTAGCGGCAAAGTCTCATCAATTTACAGTTGAAATGGCTAGATGTAACCCTAAGTTTTATGCTAACAGTTTCTTCTCTTGCACTCCTCATTTGTGGAACTCTCTTCTAGCTTCTTGCTTCCCAGTCAACTTTGATTTAAATGTAATGTCAATCGCTATCTTCTTAATTCTTATTCTTTCATTGTCCTCTCTTCTTCTTAACAGTAGTTTTTCTCATATTCTCTAACACTCAGTTACCTCTTGCATCCTCGTGGCTTTATTGCCTTGCTTGGGGTAAAATGATTTAAAAAAAAAGCACAACCTTGTCTCAATATAGTTTAGGAAATTACCTTTAAAAATTCTGTTTTTATTAACCAAATGTGGATAAAGATAATTTCCCCAACACATTCATGAATTAAATTAGGTCTAGTTTTAGGATTGGTCTAGTTTGGTTTGGTTGGTTCAGCAGCATATCAACCTCTATGAGTTATTTAATACCAAAATTTAAATAATCTGAACACAATTTTAGGGCTTCAACTAAATATATTTTGAATGCAAGTGAATGCCTTCAACTACAGATAAAATGTATTGCTGGTTATTTTGCTTCAAAAATGTATTTTTGGTCATTTTACTATAAATGTGTATTGTTGGTTCATTTTGGATAAAAATGTATTGCTGGTATTTTTACTATAAATGTTTTTTTTTTATACTTTCATAGTGTTTTGCTTGGGGGTTCTCTATTTGACCATAGTTGTGACCTTAACAGGTGTTACCACTCCAACCTGGGAACAACAACAATTAAGAAGTGGTTCCATGCTCCTCAAAACTTCCAATATTCCGACCAGAGGCCATTCTGCTGGATATAGTTTATTGTCTTATCCAAGACTATCTTAGGATTGCTCATGGCCATATATTAAAACATTGGTTCTTGTTCAATCACCAAAGTCAAGCAACATTGAGCCCAGGCAGTACCTAGATGGGTGACTGCTTAGGAATTGCAGTTAGATATTTGTTTGTTTGGGTTTTATGGCATATCAACCACTGTGGGTTATTTAATGCCAAATCCAGTTTATATATATATATATATATGCCAAATATATGAATTTTAAATGCCTATTTTGTATGGAACATTTTTAGCAAGCCAGAGCTTATTTGCTTGCACACTGCAAAATAATCCTAGGTATTTTTGTTTAAGTCAAGAATTTCCATTTGATTGTTGATTGTTTTGTTTAACGGCATCTCAACCTTAGTGGTCACTTTATGCCGAAAATGATTTTGAGTGACATTAAAAGTCAAAAACGTATAGCTGGCAACATTATGGTTTCAAAAACGTATAGCGTGCAACATTTTTTTTACAAAATCTTATAGCTGGCAACATTATTATTTCAAAAAAGTATAGCTGGCAACATTATGGTTCCAAAAACAGATAGCTGGCAACATTATTTTTCTGAAAACATTATGAGGCCTTGCTGTTTATCGCCGTACCCAGGACGCAGATGTAGTTTATCGTCATACCCAGGACGTGGGTAAGATCTGGAAAAACTAGGAGTTCACTATTTGCCCATAGCTGGGACCCTAACAGGTGCTACCACCCCGGGTCAAGGTGAACCTAGGAACACCAGCAATTAAGAGGTGGTTCCATGCTCCTCAAAACCTCCTGATCAGAGGCCTTGCCGTTGGATGCAGTTTAACGTCATACCCAGGACGTGGATGCAATTTAACGTCATACCCAGGACGTGCATGCAGTTAGATATGCATATGGTATGATAGATAATTGCTTAGAATGAGAAATCAGAGAGCTTTCAAATTCCAGTCAAATTCATCACATTCATTTATATACTCAAATACTGTTGGAAAAGGTATGAAATCTTCTCTGCATCACCCAGCTATGGGTTAAATAGCAGGACAGTCTGGGTTCTACAGCCTTGGTTGGAAACAGGTCTATCCCAGAGAGAGTAATGGCAGCTTACTACGAGAATTGGTTTGGTTTGTTTTACAGCATATCAACCTTCATGGGTTATTTAATACCAACAAGATTTTTATTGCTGGTAATAATTATTTACAAAAATGTATTGCTGGTAATATTTTTTTCCTCAAAATTTATTGCTGGTATTAAAACCTACTTTTACACTTTCTTAGTGTTTTGACCCTAGTTTACAAGTTAACTATTTGCCCATAGCTGGGACCCTAACAGGTGCTACAACTCCAGGTCAGGGTGGACCTGGGAACATCAGTGATTAAGAGGTGGTTCCATGCTCCTCAAAACCTCTTGATCACAGGACTTGCTGTTGGATGTAGTTTATTGTCTTACCCAGGATGTGGATGTAGTTTATCGTCATACCCAGGACAGACTACGAGAATTGTTAGTATATGAACAAGATAGCTGAATTTCTGTTTTTCATTCCCTATATGTAGCTCACACTTTTGGCTGTTTCTTTTGTTGAAAACCACACCTTCTATCTTATTTTTAATAGTTTCTGCTTTCTTCTTGATTTCTTTTACTGTGATGGCTAATGGTTCTCAGTTTTCTTTCTGAACTTGATCAACACAATGTCATATACACACAAATGAGATATGTATATATAAGTGCACATTATTAAAACATGAAATGGCTAAATCAGGCCAGACATTGAGTACTGCTGCCATGTATAGGCAAGAGCTGATCTGTTGGTTCCAATCCAAATAGGAATGCCTGCAAAATACTTTCCCCACCCCAAATTATAGGCAGAAGCACACAAATGCATGCTGGGATTTCTTCCTAACCAATAAAATAGGCCGGTTCTTGGTGTCATCTGACTCAGTCCTGGTCTGTCTTGCCTTGAAGTCAGAATGCTGCATTCATTCATCTGAATTTGTTCTTGTCCCAATTCTTAGTTTGTGAACTTTTTGCCATATTACTGTTGCTTTGCCTTATTACTGTTAATTTGAATTGAATATATTGTTTTATATTATTTTTTGCTGTTCTTTTCTTTTTCTTGTTATTGCTTATTACAAACTTTTTCAATTCTGTTTGTTGGGCAGTTCTGCCATTTATTTACATTTAACCATGGCCACACACTCTTCACTTTCCATTTTCGATAGAGTCCAAAAGCTTCTCCTTGTTCTTTTGGGTGATAAATCATTTTCCACCCTATGACCCCTGTCCCACATACTCTATTCCCATTTCCAATGAAAGTGTTCAAACAAACTAAATCCCTTAGTTCCACTAGTTCTAACCTTCAAAATAAAGACCCTCATTTGAACATTGTAGCAAACAACCCTAAATAATTTCGTATCCCATTGGTGAGATTGAAGTTCCACTCAAAAACTTCTTCCCATGAACCACTATTTTGAGGAACCAACTCCCAAGACACTAATTCCTTGGCCATTACAATCTTAACCTGTTCATGGCTAACAATTATCATTGTCACATATATCCCTATAAACTGTCCTCTTACCAACTACTCTGTAAGCCTCCACCTCCAGTGACTCTTGATGAAAATTGCTGTAAAAAAAATAAAATAAAAAGGAAACACTAAATTAAACAAAGTATCTTTAGCCTTGGAAATAATGTTTTAAACATATTTAATAACTGATATACTGATTCCATTTATCTTATTGTTACATAAGTATGATAATATTGTCACAGTCTAAACCAGCATTTCTCAACCAGTGTCCCTTAGTGCACTAATGCACCCCAAAAGGTAACTAGGTTCACCCCAAGTTAACAGAAGAGTTATTCATGAATTAATTTTATATTTAAAAAGTCTTTATTTTTAAAAAGCTAGAGACACCAAACATGGCTTTCATATTTAAGTCTTTGTCATTTTAAACTGGATGCTAGATTCCTTAATCTTTAAGGAGTGGATCATCCTTTCATTTTGTACTTCCTCAAGGGGATTTAAATCAGTTATTATCATCCTATTTAAAAGAAATAGCAAATTCTTCATTAATCTCTTTAAATGAAAACTGTACTCCTAATCTTCATTGGGGATGATAAACTAAAAATGACAATGATTAAAAGGTAATTTTCTTCTTTGCCAAAGCATATCAAGCACATGTTTCACACAAGAATACTTAAATATACAATGTAATGTCTTAAAAATAGATGCTTATTTCAGGAGACTTCTTTATTATTTATTTTCAAATTTCATGACTAATTTTTCCTTATTAAAATTTAAACTACGTCCCAGAGTTTTAGTTATTTTACAAGTGCGTCTTGAAGTAAAAATGGCTGAGAAACACTGGTCTAAACAGGAGACTTTGAAATAGAAACATTTTAAAAATATTAACAATAAAAGTTTTTATTTTTAAAAAGCAAGAGACACCAAACACATCATTATCAAAGTTTAAAAACAACAACTTAATCAAGAGATTTCTAAAGGCTGCTGAGGCCTGTGGATCTCAACTGGAGAGACAATAGGTACCCCCCCCAATGAAATGATTGCTTTTCCTTTCACAGGTTGAAAATCGTTTATTTGGATGACCTCCTACAGTGTCCTTTGCAAATGACAAACTGATCACATCAGCCACTTCATGTGGGTCCTCTTTTCTTGCTTTTCCTTACAATGTGATAACATCACTTATTTAAAACAGTATGAACATGCAAGTAGGAAGTAATGTTGTTGTTACTGAGGCAATTTTAGAACATAAAAAATTAGACTATTGCTATCAGATTACAGGCATTAGTTATGGGATGACCTGATAGTATGCATTTATATTTCTGAACCATTTCAGAAAAAGCAAGAATTCTTCAAAAATTTAAATGCAACGCCAATCTTCTGACTCCTTGAATCCTGTTCTTTTATTGTCATCTCTCTTCAATAACATTTTCTCATTTTCTTTCTCAGTAACCAAATGGTTGCCAAACAGTGTGGCAGAAAAGGATAGCAAGTGAGGCAGAATGATTGAAAGACAATCAAAGATTTAGAAACAGTTTTAAAAAATTCATATGCCAAAAATAAATATCATTTAAAAATTTAAAATATTATGGATTACTTGTAATTGCATGCATGAATCCCAGTATAACTAGTTATAAATAATTATTGACCAATTTTATCATTGTAATATTTTTGCATTATATCATATCTTAACCCTAGAACACTAACCACAAATTTTCCTATTTTTAATTACAATTTTCAGTATCTGATTTTCTTAGCTAAATAATATGTTTTTCAGTTCCTATTAATGTTAACTCAAAGTACAAAGTTTGAAGTACCTGCATGTAAAATATTTCAAATAAAGATTTATATTTAATATTTTTTCTGATATTTTCAAAATCGGGTATGATATACCGATGGTTAGTAGTGGTGTAACTTTAATTGATGGTTAGTGTTCTAGGGTTAAGAAGAGTAACGTGGGGTCTGCAAATTAAAGAAGAGAGTTATCAATGATAATGTTCTGACTTCAAATCCATGGTTATCTCCCTTTAACCCTCTGTTTATTTCTTGGATGACATGATTGCAGGGAACAATATTACAATATTAAGATGTGTTTTCATTGATTGATTAGTTGTCTATGGCTTATAAACCCTTTGCAGGTTATTTAAAGCCAGAAAATATTTTTGGATTGTAAGAATTGGTGGGTGCGGATATAATAATAATTTAGTGACCAATATCTTGGGACAAGAGATGGGTTCATGCCTTTCCCAAAGGTATTTGCATGCAAATATAACAAATCCAACTGGAATTGCCCTCTGAATATCAATTCTAAGCCAGTATCCATAACACCACCTGCACATCCAAGCTTACAGAACCTTGTATTGCCAAATGGTCACCCATCTAGGTACTGACCAGGCTCCACATTGCTTTAATGATCACACAAAAACCAGTGTTTTAACAAAAAGCAAAAATAAAATTCAGTTTATTGTTGTCAGATATCAAACATTATTTATGAGCTCTGGTAAAAAAATGGTTGCTGAAGACATTAGGTTTATAATACCCAGAAATTCACACACAGATGTCCTCAAGGACACATGGCACAGTGGATAAAGGCATTGGTTAGATCCAGTGACAGGACCCAAATGGTGTGTGTTCAATACTCGGTTAAGGCAGTGGAGAACTTGGAGAGAGGAATTAACAGGAGATAAGTGATAACTGACATCCATTAAACATGGCACGTGGAACTAGAATAGTTTACCCCAGTGAGTGAAATAAAGAGTTCAGTTCGACATTCCAACCACCTGAACGGCCAGAATTGTTCTAATAAATATGGCAACAAAGATGAGGACAAAAGTCTGAATAATGTAAATAGTGTATGATTGTGTTCGTATTATTTAAGCATTCTTCAAAAATTAAAACGTTAGTACTCTGTCTCCTTGAATCCTATCCATGTTATTGTTCTTTCTCTTCAATGCTGCGTCATTTTCTTTTACTCTCAGTAACGCCTAGAGTCTTAGTAGCTTTTATTAGCTTGCTTGCGATGAAATGGTTGAAATAAATAATAAAATATAATTCAGATATATATATATATATATATATATATCAAATATTATTTATGGGATGACATGATCTCATGCATTTTTATAATTAAGGCATACAAGAATAGCTGCACTTGATTAAGTGTTATGGAGTGATTTCACAGTGGAGGCTTGTATTTGTACTAAGTCGGTCCTAAAACAGGTTTGACATACAAAACGTTAGGAACTTCATATAATAGGTATGATGCAGTAATCTAGTTGTAGTCGCTTTTAGTATCCGACTAACAGTCATCCGATATCAACTGACTGACCAACTCACTGAGCAACTCACTCGTTACTCTTACTACTCCTACTTATTATAGATGGGAGAGTCTATTAACTATAGAATAGGTGTGTTCCACTATAACATTAAGCAACACAAGTATATCAATAACTCATCATCTCAAGGATCAAACAAAGTTTATTCTTTCAAGTTTAATTTGTGACGTCACTTACACAAATCCATTCAGACTTTTGTATTACTTGTCTGAGTGACTGAACTCACAGTCAACAGGAAACTAGCAGAAAATCTCACATCTTTTTATAGTCTTTTTACCCCAAGCAAGGCGGGAATGTCACTAGTAAACGGGGGTTACAGAGAGTTAAAGTGAGGGAAAAGAATAAGTATAGGGAGGATTGAGGAAAGGGCAAAAGATGAATGGGATTCAAGAAGATAGAAGATGACGAATGATGTGGTAGTTAAATTATTGAAAATTGTAGTTATCAAGGAAGCAAGGAAACAGAATGGAGTGCTAGTTGTATTTAACAACAGTAAATGGGTGGGACCTAGGAGCCAATCTAGTAGAGCATGCTTAAACACGTGTAGTCCAGGCACCAAGAATAAAAGTTAGTCTGACAGGAAAATATTTGTAGAAAAGACAGAGGGAAGCCACATGAGAAAGTAACTGAAATTGAGATGCTTAGTCAGGATTGATGACATTACAGATCCTACTTTGGATTTTATCAAGAACCTTGAGACAAATAGCAGGAGCACCAGACCAAATATGGCAGCAATATTCAGTGCACGGATAAATGGTAGATTCATAAATATGCAAGATGGACTCTGATGCGAAAAATTTTTGTCATCTGCAGTTAATTGGTTAAGTACATTAACAAAGGAGATTATGCTTCTTTTGTTTTTTTCTTTAATCATTTCATCCTAAGCAAGGCAAGAATGTCACTAGTATGCAAGGGTTTACAGGGAGTGAGAGAGAAAAGACTGGGTAGGGGGGGTGAGGAAAAGATAAAAGATGAATGAGATTCAAGAAGTTGATGATTCATGTTGCATTTAAATTTATCAGGAAAGCAAGTAAATAGAAGGGAATTCCACAGGCAGGAAGTGCAAGAAAAGATAGCGGTAGTTACATTTAACTATTTCAACAGTAAATGGATGGGACCTAAATGTCTAATCAAGGCACCAGGGAAAAAAGCTTGTCAGAGCAGTTGCCATGAAAATATTTGTAGAAAAGACAGAGGGAAGCAACACCACAGTGGTGAGAAAGTTTCTGAAATCAAGATGCCAAGTCAAGATCGATTACATTACAGATCCTTCTTTGGATTTTTTCAAGAACCTCGATATGAATATCTGGGACATGAGATCAAATATGGCAGAAGTATTCAATGCATGGGCAAATGGTAGATACATAATTGTACAAGAAGTATAAAATGATGTCATACCTCTGCTCCCATATGGAAGTAAAACTGGAGAGTTACTTTACAAATGAAGAAGGAAGTCTAAGTGAGAAAGTTCTACAAATGGATGCAGAGAATACCATTGACATAACACATTAGCAACAAGGAAGAAGTTAGAAAGTGATAAAGGCTAAGGTACAACCCATCCAAGAAAGGTTTTGGCAAATGTTTGGTGAGACTGTATTAGTGTGGTTCATTTTTGTTACCAGTCAAAGTTACAATTATAGTAGATATCTATTGTCAGTAGTTAGAGAATTTAAACCGAGCTTTGAAAGAAAAGTAACCTAGTTTGATCTGTGGAAAATGTGTAGTGTTCCATCATGATAATACATGACTCTGAAAAGATTAAAGACCTTGATTGGGGGAAAAAAATTCACACCATTTTCATTGTTCAGATCTTGTTCAATCTGATTAACACCTATTCTGGAATTTACAGAACAATCTTGATTGAATCATTCTTAAAACACACCAAGAGGTGCAAACTAACCTCCTCAGATTTTCTTCTTCTGGAACAAAAGAGTTTTACAATAATTGTATTATGAATCTTGTGAATTGTTGGAAGGAGATCATTGGTAAGGATGGGTCCAATGTTAATGAATAAAGTCTAATTAAACATTGTTATTTTTGTATTTTGTTCTGTCCCTAAATTAAAACATAAAAGGATGTCCTGGTAATTCAATAATGGATAATTTTCCTAATAGATATAATTTTAAAACTTATCTCTTTGGAACAAAAGACATAAAATGGTGCTGAAATTTAATAATTCTCTATTTTAATTAAATAAAAGCATTTTCTTTTCTCTTAATTTACTTATATTTTCCATTTAACTTAAATTTAACTATTTGTAATAATTTGTGGTATATGTTAAATAAATCATGGAGTTGTTTGGTTGATTTTTCTTTTAATAAGCATGATATATATTCCCTACTTAATATAATTTACAAAAATATTCATCTTGATGATCTCATTTTGTTTATATATGATAAAGCTTAAAAAATATAACTAGTGATATAACTTTTATGTCTCATGTTGTGGATAGGTGTATTTTATATGTTGTCATTGCCTAGTGGTGAGAATGTTAGCACACAGCATGAGACATGGGTTCAAACCTTATTGTTACTTTTATTTTTGATTTGGAAAAAAAATATTTGACAGGTTTCATCAATCACCCAGCATCATAATAAGAACAAAATCTTGCATTGTTCTTGCAACCTAAAAATTCTTTTTCTGATAACACTGGATGATTAACAAAGCAATCTTAATTTCTTACCTCTACCTTGAATAGCTCTCAAGCCTTGTATAACAGGTGGTTGCTATAGAAGAATTTGAATTTCCCCCATTATGGGCATTATTATATCAGTGATATAATAATATCGTATTTCATAGGCATAATGGAACAGTTGAATGGAAAATGAGTGACACATATGCTTTGTTCTCAGAGTGAGTGTTATAATGCTATGTCATACACAAATTTAGATATATACATATATAAACATGTTCCACACAGAGAAATTATAACATATATGCAACAACAAATGGTGTGTAAAAGAAGGGGAATTTTACTTGTAATATTTCCAGAATGGGAGTTATGGTGGTTTCTCTATGAACCTGGTTAGGCCATGTGTTTTTTTTTCTATAAGATCTACCACTGTGAGCTAGTGATGTCATCTTTCTCTGGGCTCTACATCACAAGCACCCTCTATCACTATCTCCTGGTGTCATCACTTCAGTTGTCATGTGACCCTCATGACTATCTCATTGAAAGGGAGACAATCACCGTTTGTATCCCTATACCTTGTATTGCATGAACTTTTCTTTTATAAAACTTGTCAAAGTAAAAAAATTTCCAAATTGTCTTATATAAAATTTTGTCAAATTCACATCAAACTTAACTTATATTATTTGCAGACAACATAAAAATCTTAAAACCTGATCATTTAGATCAGGGGTCAGCAACCTTTTGCTATGTGCCGACTTAGGGTTTTAAAATCCTTCAGTTTGCCAACAGCATACATATTTTTATATAAGTCAAGGTCAATATACCTATTTTACAATATATTTTATACACTGTGAAATGGACAAAGTCTGACAATTATTTTAATATATTCTATTGTTATACATTATTTATATAGACACAAATATTTAAGTAAATGTTCTGTTTATAATAAACAGTATTAACAACATTTATCAGCCTGAACATCTGAGAAATTTTCATAGAAAATATGTGTCCTCCAAGTTTGAGGGAAATCATGAAAAATTGTAGTTTAAAAGCAGCAAAATCGACCTTACTAACCACATGCTTCTCTGTAGTTAAGCTGGTATTGCACATCAGGTTATATGATGGTTCCAAGTAGGATACAGGTTTGATTCCAGTCGGAGGTCACATATTTTCTATGAAAATTTTTCAGACATTCAGGCCAGTAAATGTTAATACTGTTTATTATAAACAGAGCATTTTACTTAAATATTTGTGTCTATATAAATAATGTATAACAATAAAATATATTAAAATATATTTTATATAGTAATATACAGTATATATAATTTAGTATATGTTAAAATTGAAACAGCTAAATATCTTCTTTGCATTGTAGTAGTTATTGGCTGGGACTTTGTGATGTCATTTGCAGCTGCAAATGGAAATTTCTTGACGTGCCATGGGTGGCATGCATGCTGTAGATTGCCAACCCCGGGTTTAGATCTCTAATTTTAGAAAAACAAATTTAAAAAAAAAAAAAAAACAGTGAAATAGGATTTTTTAACGAAATATCAAAACGTTAACTCTAAAATGGAAACATCACTCTTTGAATGCACAGTTGTTAGGCGTGATTTTGGGCCCACCTTAACCAATTTTGGTCCAATATTTCACAAACCCCAATTTGGTAAATCTGTTACTGAAAAATCATCTCATGGCCCAAAACTGTGATATGGTTTTTTGATACACACATGGACTGAATATGAATCATTTTCACTTAGCAGCTGTTTTAAGGGAGAAATCTCAACAATTTATTTACAGGGAGAATCTTTTAAAAATTAGCTGACTTGTTGGAAGACTGATACTTAACAATTAACATGGAAAACTAAAGTTACAAATCAAGAGACCAAGATAAAGCATTAAAAACTGAGAGTCACCTGGCAGTGACCAGATAGTTGACGGATCTGTATTTAATAAATCTAAGTAGGTATCTCCGAACTTTTTTTTTTTAAGCATTATGCCCTGAGCAAGGCGTGAAGCTACTAGGATGCAGGAGGTTGCAGAAGATTTGGAGCGAGAGCAGATAGGAGTGATAGAAGAAAGGATGAGGAGAGGGATAGTGGATAGATCAAGGTAACTGGAGATGTCGATTGACATTACATTTGAATAGTTGGAGATTATAGCTCTCAGGGAAACAGTAATAGAAGGGTGTTCCAGAGGTGTGAGGTATGAAGCTATTGGAGTAGAAGAGATGGCTACATTTAAAAGTTTCTACAGTGTAAGGGTGAGAGCGGGATACCAGCCTTGTAGGTCGCCTTGAATTCATGAAGTCTGGGAACCAGTGAAAGCAGCTCATCGGAGCAATTACCATGAAAGTATTTGTAAAAAAGACAGAGAGAGGCGACGGCGTGTCTGTGAGAGAGTGACTGTAGACGAGATGCCAGATCAGGGCCAATTATATTTTATATCCGTCTCTGGATCTTGTCAAGAACTCCGAGGTAAATAGAAGGTGCATCAGATCATATATGGCAGCAATAATCCATGCAAGAGCGAATGGTGATACCAAGGTTTAAAATGCATTTCAAAAATCAAATCTTTGTTGAAGTTTAAATTTCAGTTAATTTAATATTCCCAATAAGCAAAATACCTTGGTGTCTTTCAAAATGAATTTAAATCAATTGGAATTTTTTTTTTTTTTTTTATTTCCCACTCCTTATCAGTAAAATCTATAAATTTGTTCATATTGACAGATTCACTTTTTTAAGAATCTTTCAAAACTATATTTTTCTGAAATATTATTTCATGAGAATTAGCTGATTTAAAGCTTAATTAATCTGAATTGAAACAAATATTATTTTACTTTTATTTATATAGCATTTCTTAAAAATTTCTTCTTCTAATGTGTTAAGTGATTTACTGACATTTAAGTAAGGGGAACAGAACTGAAAGAAATTTCAAACTGAATTTAAATTGATTGGAATTTTTTTTTTAATCATAATTGCTAAAAAATAATCAAACATATTAGTGAATCTGTCAACAACATGATTCTCTTTAGTAAAAAATCTTTCAAAAATAAAATATACTTTTCTGAAACTTTGAGAAAAATTAGCCAATTTAAAGTTTGATTACTCTCATTTGAAACAAATATTACATACTTTAAGTTTAAAATACCACAGAAAAATTTTTTTAACACAGAGATTGGTGTTTTTAGGAGGTGTTGACAACTCTCTTGATAGAAAAAAAAATCCCAAAACATAAGTGTAACAAATACTTGATGCATATAACGAGGACATGTTTTTATAAAAAAAAAAATTTTTAACAACCCAGTAATCTTAAAACGGTAAGAAATTTTTTTTTTTAAGGCAATTCACCCCAAGCAAGGGGTTACAGAGGATTGAGAAATCGAGCAAAGAGGTGCGTTTGAGGAAAGGATATACTCATCAAGGAAGCAAGTAAGGAGAAGGGAGTTCCACAGACAAGAAGTGCAGGAGAAAAAGCTGTCTGAGAAGAAGAGACAGTTACATATAACTGTTTTGACAGTGAAAGGGTGTGACTGAGATGCCAGCTTGGTAGCATGTTTAAATTCATGAAGTCTGGGAAACAGCGACAGTAGCTCGTTGGAACAGTTGCCATGAAAATATTTATAGAAGAGACAGAGGGAGGCCACAGCACATCTATGGCATAGCGATTGTAGACTAGATGCCAGATCAGGACCTATCATTTTGCATATTCATCTCTGGATTTTGTCAAGGACCTCGAGATGTACAGCAAGAGCACCAATATATGATAGCAATATTCCATGTAAGGACGGATAGTTGATTTATAGATTTGAAGGATAGACAAGAAAGACTTTCTAGTACAACACAGAGAGTCAACTTTCCTTGCGGTAGATGAAGCTATTGATTCAATGTATTTATTTCACCTCATGTCAGTGGGCAGTGTTAGAAGTAGCAGGCATAACGAGGAGCTCTCAAGGAGCTGGGAATCAGTCATTCTGATGGGAGGCAGGAAAGGTTCTCTGTAGTGGGTAAAGGAAAGCAGTTTCATTTTGGAGGCATTAAAGTTTACAAGCCATTTCCTGCCCCAGTCAAACACAGATAATCTAATATTTTATTGAAACTTAGATACTTTTTTTGGATTTAAGTCTAACTTACAAAAATGCTTGTTGATGAAATGTTAGAAAATTATCAATAAATTTTAACTTTACTATAGTTACCACTCTTATTTTCTCTTAATGTCACATTTGGACATCCATAAAATTAAATAAGTGACAAGTAACAGATGTAAAAAGAATATGTTTTTACCAAGATTTTCTAAAAAAAAAAAAAACAAAAAAAAACAAACATTTTAAAAATACTTTCATTCATTTCTGAAGAAGTCCTGACAGTTTCATTAAAATCTGACAATTATCTTATTTTTGCAAGAATTTCCAAATCAGTGTGGTTATAGTGATACCAGAGAAAATAAAATATGAAAATAGAATAAAAAAGAATTCAAATTAAAATAAGGCCTTTACTTTCCTTTAAAACCCACATCAATTTTTTTTTCTTTTTCTTTCTACTAACGAGAATGGAATCTTCAAATAAAATGAGGAAGAATAAGAAAAAAAACTGAACATGGCTGAAAAATGGCTAAAGTTTACTAGCCATTGTGATTGGAATATTTACCAAAACAACAGAGGCTCCATGCATAACTTCTACTATAAAAAAAAATGTAAAAGAAAAGAACACTGGAAAATAAAAGAATTTTGGTCAGTCAACCAAACAAATCTAAGAGACTTTTGATATTAGCCAAAACCAGACTTTGTACCAATAGTCTGGAGACCCAGTCAAAAAGGATTTAAATAAATGAAAAGCAGAAACAGAGAAGGGACCACCAGAGAAACCAGCCCAGCATTTCATGTGAAGAAGCTAAGCAGTCATGTGCTTCAGACATTTTCCCCCCTTCTGAGGGCCAAGAACACAGCAGATTGACACCCACAACAAGTTTCCAAAGAAAACACACTCTAGACTGCTATCTAGGTCTGACCTATCAACTATCATCTACCAAGCTAAATGGACTTTTGTCAAACCAAATTACAAAGGACACATCCCTCCAATGTGGCATCTCTTCACATGTTTTGCACCGCAAAAAAGATGCTAAAATTTCCCATACTAATTGTACAATGTTGACACCAGAGAAACAATATTTTTAGCCAAAATTTCAATGGTTCTAAAAAAGCTTAAAAACATATTTTTTCATAAAATATATTTGTTTTTATTAAGTGTAAAAAAGCATTTTTCATTATGTATGCTCATTTTTAGCCAATCAGGTGTCTACTTTTATCTTAACAGGAAGATCAAAGGTAACGCTTTCAAAATAAAGAATAATTGGCGGTACTTTAGCTTTGTACACACCCGATGGCAAAATCCTGTTTAGATATTTTTAAAACATTGGCATGATCATTCATTGAACCGCCATTTTAGGCGAAAAATGTAAACAACAGATTTTTAAAATCCCTTTAAAATTCAATATTTGTCTGAGATGTGTTTCACTGTCAATAAATTTAAGTATTAATTAACTGGATTAAGTATTATTCAATTGGATTAAGTATTAATTAAATGGATTTTGTAAATTTGTCTATATCTTGGAGATGAGGTATTATGATTATTTACTTTATTCAAACTGTTATCCACATCTTCATTGCCATATTCACGTTTAGGCAGTTGTACACTCCGACCTTCTTCAGGTGATTGGAATGTGTCCTCAAGGGCACATAGCCCAGTGGATAAAGACATTGGTTAGATACAGTGAATAGACAAAAAGAGTTGTGAGTTCAATACCAGGCTACAGCAGTAGTGAACCAAAAATATTTGGAGAGTTGAGTTAAAGGAAAATAACTGAGACATCAAGAAGAGGCATGGCACGTGGAACTAGAACAATCTACCCCAGTGGTTGAAATGAATGGTTTGGTTCAAAATTCCAATCACCTAAAGAAGGCTGGAGCATACAACAGCCAAAATGTTGTGAATATGGCAATGAAGTCCAAATAATGTAAATAATGTACTGCTTACTTTTTGCTTAAAACATAATGAAAATAACGTTTATCACAGTAAGGCAGAGGTCAAGAACTAACTATTTCAGAACACGATACTTTTATCCGTTTTATTATTTTTTTTACCTGTTTGATATTAAAAATATAAAATATCTAATTGCATCCAATGTAACATTTCCCAATTCTTTTGAATTTAAGAGTTATTGCATTGAATTATCATATTACATTTCCAATAGGTAAAAATGGCAGTAATTTAGAGTTATTTCCTTATGGAGAAGAAACAAAAAAACAAATCAACTACATTACCAACAACAAGAGATTCAGGAATACAGTTGTACACTGCCAAAAAAAAACAAAAAAAAAAACTATCCAAGTGACGACTGCAGAAGTGATCACCTCTGTAATGAAGAAAGAGGGCTTGGAAAATCTGTTACTAACAGGACAAATTCAGAGGAAAGTAGCATGTAATATACTTGATGGGCTTGAGCAAATGGATGGTAGAACAGGGTTTGAAAGAAATAACAAAAAGACAAAACTTATTAAGAGCTACAAAGGACAGAAAGAGGTGGAGGGCCATAATCGCCTACGTCCTGAAGGGACACGGCACATAAAAGATACAAATATAATGTAACAGTTGATAAAATGAACAAAAAAGTTTTATAGGATATAAGTTCCTATATTTTACAGCCAATAAGTGAAGCACAAAACAAGTAAGAGACGCCTACAAAAAAAAATCTACCAAAATCAGTAGATACGAAAAAAACTTTACAATTCTGTAAAAAAAAAAAGCTCCAAAATTAAATATTTGTTTTCTGGAACCTGATTGGATATGGCAAGTCAAATGATGTGCTCTCTACGACGTCCACACTGTTGAACTCCAAATGACCTGAAAATAGGTCAGGACTTGGGTCATGGAGTATGTCCTCGCATAAAACTAAGATAGCGATTCCAAGCCGACACAAAAGTTTTAAAAACGGCTTGTCAGCAACAATCAGGACCAGATCTGCAACACATTTGGCAAAAGAGAGCAAACCAGCTCAGCCACGACACATGTTACCATGACAATGCATCAGTCAGTGATGATTTTCCTATATACAAAGTCATGACTCTTCTCTCCTTGTTCACTGTGTTTTAAAATTACTGCTATCACACGAAACCAGTCAGCAGTCACACACGTTTCATTAGCGTGTGCCTCAGATACATATATTACCATGCATATTACTTCAAACTTTACACAACAAAATAACGTGGACTTGCAGACGTCTATTGCAACAAAATAACTTGGAACTAAACTAAACAGAAGCAATTGCAACAAAATAACTTCGGACATGGCAGGGGCAATTGCAACAAAATAACTTCGGACTTGATAGAAGAAATTCCAACAAAATGACCTCGTATTTGGCAGACACAATTGAAACAAATCACATAGATACCTCCACTTTTTCGCTGAAAAACAGCATAGCATGGTGAAAAAAGCCTCCAATCATAATTTTAAAAAAGTTTGATCTTCAAAATGTTTATGTTTTAATAAGAGTAAAGACCAAAGTATTTTTATTAATTATTTTTAAACATTTTTAATCATTTCTAGCACGTTCGGAATTTTGGTTAAAAAAATATTTTGTGTGTGTGTGTGTGTGTGTTACTGTTAGCAGTTTTGGCACCTTTTTTCAGGTGAAAAAGTAAAAACACATTGATTTGGAAATTCTTGCAAAAATCAAATAATTGTTAGATTTTAATGAAACTTTCAGGACTTATTCACAAATGAATGAAAATATTTAAACGAATTTTTTAGAAAATTTTGGTAGAAAATTTTTGTAACTTCTGACAATCTCCGCTTATTTGATGAACTTTACAGAAATTACATTTGATCCCTCTTCATAGTTAAAAGAGGGGGAGTCCTTGGAGAATTTAATGTTTTTTGCAAACGGTTACTCATTTACCGAAAATCTGATCTGAATTTTAAAATAAAAAATGCAATCAAACTATGACATTATTTCATTAGAAAAGCTTTTAATTGCTTTTTTAAGATTTATTAAAAACACTATTGCCTTAAAACAAGTTTTTACAATGAATAATGAATTTTTACAAGATGTTTGTTATTTATTTATCAACTTCTTATTGTTTTTATCAATTTCAGTTCTTATTTTCCTATTATTTTTAGGTAGGAATCGTAGGTTAACAATTTCAGTTACTCAGCCCAAATTAATTAACCCCCAAACATATGGTTTTGTTTACATTGTATTCCAAGTAACATAGTTGGTACGATACAGAATCTTGTAAACAATTAACAATTTCAGCGTGAACGTTTTCTCAAAGTGAAAAAGTTACATGTAGTTTTTCCATGTAAAATTTGTCATGATTTCAACTTAATTCAAACTTCGAAGAAAAATGGCGGAAAACCAAAAGTAACGCCCAAGTGGCGAAAACAAGAAAGCATATGGTTTTGTTTACATTTTACATTGAATTATTTCCAAGTTTCCTCCCTTCCTTTAACATATTGCTTGAATAGTACGATACATATTTTATTTCGTTTTTTCGTTTTGTAAACAATATCGACCGGACAACTGTACATTTCAACAATGTCGTGAACTTTTCTCCTTTTAGGCCAAAGGTCGGACCTTTTCTCCGTTTTCTCAAAGTGAAAAAGTTAATGGCATTTTTACCAGAATGAAAGGGATGGAGCTAAAAGGAAGTTTTTCCACGTTTTTAGAGACACACGACACATAAAACTTTTGTTCAACAGGTGATTTAAACTTAATTCAAAATAATACAGGCAGGGATAGTATTACCTTTGAACAAAATGGCTAGATGCCCCACAGCAGTCAAAATTTACCAGCGGTCAATTCAATGTTTACCTCAAAACTGAACCTGTACATTAAAAATATGTAAACGCCTTAAAATCAAGTACTCCTTTCTATCTGGCGAAAACAAGAACTTGTATTTCTATTTTGGCTTTGAAGAAGTTCAACCAGTTACCGTTACTGTTTAATTAAAGTTTTGTTTTCATGTTTTTATAAACAGATGTTTTTCATTTTTTTTTGTTTTTTATCTCTTTCCTCTCATTGTTCATTCCCATTTTTCCATTTTTACTTTGCTTGTAGACTGTAGTTTTGTTGCAATGGTGTAATAATGGCACTGAACCGGGTCCAACACATATCTCTCTCCCCCTTATTGTTTCATGGGAAATGTGCAACATGGGATATGTAACATATATAACAATTAACCCTAAACTTGAAGAAGTTAAGATTGTAGTGATCCAATGAAGCATCCTCTTGGGAGTCTGTTCCACAAAGTAACAGTTCTGGGAAAGAACTTCTTTACTTGCTAATTGAAGGGAATGAGGATAAATCGACCTTTGTGTATGTTGTCTTAGCTGTGAAGATCTAAACTGATGGACTTAAAGATTGTAGCTCATCTGAACATTTGCCATGAAAGTAGTGATAAAGTAACAAGGGGCTAGCAACATTTCATTGGTGGGAATGAGGTTGTAGGGTGGAAAACAATTCATCACCTACAAGGCCACGTAAATGTTTTTGAACTCTGTCAAGGATGGAAAGAGGAGATTGGGCAACTTCACACGAGATGTGGTAGCAATATTCCATTCTCTGTCTGATCTGGCTTTTGTAAAGCTTAAGAATGGCAGTTTGTACTTTCTGGAGCAGTAACTGTAGTTGTAAAGAAAAGAAAAAAAAAGACTGCCAACTTATAATAGCAATAAACGTCTGCAATAGATTTCTTCTGTCTCTCAACCGCAAAACTTGTAGCCAAATCACAGTTCAAACGATAGTCCGTCATAACAGTTCAACAGACAACGTAGAAATGACAAAATGGTGTCACACATCTAACCTTCACTTCTCACCAGCAAAAACGCGTGTCCGTCCACCAAGCTCAGAAAATCCAATCTCCCACATAATCGAAAAACAACGGCTTTTGTTCACCGAGAGATCTTTCTGATTGGTCACACCATTCAGGGAAGGGAAGCACATTAGCATAGATTCTGGTCCTTAAAGTAGATTTTTGCTAACTACTTTTTGGTAATTTTTCTTTGGTAGATTGCACACAAAACACAAACTCTTTTCCGAGGTAGCTGATTATCTCTTTCACTACAGTAACAAAAGCTGGGCATTTTATCAGCATTTATATATATACTAGCAGTATGGCCCGGCGTTGCCCGTGCTTCATTCAAAAATCGTACAACTCATACAGCAATCGCTATCACTTGACTTAAAATATTTTTGCCCTTCCTTGCCTTTAAAGGAGTGCCCTTTGCCGTGCTGATGTTGCACATGACTTACTTCTTGCCTATCTCACACTGCAAATCTTTTCTAAGCTCTATACTAAACATTAAATCTGTTATGAAAAAAGAACTAAACAAAATGAACCCAAAATGATCAGCTTTAAAAAAGGACTCATAACTGGAAAAACCGAATGAAAAAAGAATGTTAACAACAAATACTTTTTAACACCCAACCCAGTTCTGTGGAATAAGAATCAATGTTGAGTTTAAGCAAGCGAACGAGCCAATTGGAGTAAAGTGTCATGCAGATTTAAATTTTTCCCACTTGTGACAAATGCAGCTATCAATTTTTTTGCATGCTAGCATGTTAGTTAACATTTCATGTCAGTCAGCTGTTGGCTCTCAATAGAATCTTTCTGCCTATTCGTGGCAGCCAGCTATAGGCTCTCACTCTGGCCAGTACAAAATGGCTACAAACTACATGAAAACTGCCATAGAAGCATGAAAAAATCGATTATTTCCACTATCGATGGGAGTTGGGAAATGCAAAGTCCGTCTTGGCCTTCCCACTAACTTGGAGCATGTGCATGTAAATTTTGGTTCAAATCCGTCGAAAATTGCGGCCGTGCATTCGTTACACACACACACACACACACACACACACACACACCTTTTATAGATAGAGATATATGAGTTCCACTTCTGAAATGAACTTTTACTACACCGCCCAGACTAGTGAGGATGTTCAAACCTGGTTGAGGGCCTGTGAAATACTTTGTGGTCCTCACTATCTTATCAACATGTACTTTTTTTTGCCTGCACTTACATGCATTACAAATTAAACTGATATGATATTTGAATTGTCCCAACAAATATGTATTGCAAGGCACTAGCCACTGATTGGTGATTTCTTGCTCAGCTTGACGTCCATATTGTCTCATTTTGATCTTGCCAATATGATCTCCATCTTTTGGCTTTCTCCTTGTATATTTTAGATAGGATTTATTACTTTGTTCAAATTTAAATTTAATTTAAATCAAAAGGAACAAAAAATCAGTTGGGGAGGGGGTCAAAATGATCAAATTGAAATATACTTATATAAATACTCTGGGTACCATAGTTTCAGAATATACATGGTTATGGGGGCCTATCTCCAAAGCCCTAGGAGGAGTTCAATAACAAACAGATAAAAAGGGGATACAACTTTATATATATAGATTTGTGCCTATTTTGACCTCAAGAAGAAGAGAATCAAACTTTCTCTTTTCCCTTTTTATTCCTACTAACTAGATTTTTGTGTCTGGCACAAGAATTTATATTTGGTAAGGAATTCAAATTTTTAGAAAAGAGAGTAGTGAGTCTTGTAGGATGCTTGCATTGATTTCAAATGCCTGACCTTTAAGGACCTACCTGATAAGAAGGACATGGTAAATACAAAATCTCTTCCAGAGATTCTACAGTTGGAGTATTTATCTAGCAACACCCTGTGCCACACCTTATGTTTTAAAGCATCATTACTCACAACTGATGGTCATCTATATTTGGATTTTATTTCAAAGAGTCAAGTCACTAGGCTTAATAATCTTAAAATCAGATTTGTTTGTATCATATAGACAAATATTATTTCATTTCCTTCCACTTTTAGAATTCTGTGAGTAGTGGTTTTGATGCCACTTTTAAAACAATGCCTTGAAATCATTAAACTGAAATATGTCATTATAAGATCTGAAATAAAATATACAGCTGAATATTATTACTCGTGCTGCTAATAATAAAGGAATAGGTAGATTACCTATTCAGTATCTGTCTATATTTCTGTGATGAGGTATAATGTAGACTATTTACATTTTTTGTATTATTGTCTTCATCTTTGTCTCCATATTTATAACAACGTTTCAACCCTTCAGTATCTGTCTATATTTCTGAGATGAGGTATTATGTACACTATTTACATTATTCGGACTATTGTCCTCATCTTTTGTCGCCATCATTTATTACAATGTTTCGCCCTTCATTTATCTCTCTATATTTTTGAGATGTTTATGTACACTATTTACATTATTCAGACTATTGTCCTCATCTCATCATATTTATTACAATGTTTCGGCCCTTCAGTATCTGTCCATATTTCTAAGATGAGGTATAATGTACACTATGTATATTATTCGAACTTAGACTTATTCTGAATAGTATTTACATTAGTCGGACTATTGTTCTCATCCTTGTCTCCATATTTATAACAACATTTCGTCCGTTGTATGCTCCGGCCTTCTTCAGGTGGTTGGAATGTTGAACTGAACCTTTTATTTTGGTCACTCACGTAGACTGTTCTAGTTCCATGTGCCATGTTTTTGATAACTGACATCCATTAAAAACATGGCATGTGGAACTAGAACAGTCTACCCCAGTGACTGAATGTCAATCTGAGCAACTTACAGCCTAGTGGAATAACACAGTGGTTTGTGAATTTGGTGAGGTAGTAATTGTGAGTTCAATCCCTGGGCCAGGCAGTATGCACTTGTACTCAGTGGAAATGGGGCAAGCAATAACTGAGCAGTACTAAAATATGAACTAGATGCACTATCCCTAGACCTGGGCAGTGGAACAAGAACAGTCTACCCCAAAGATTAAATAAAGGGTTCAGTTTGAAATTCCTTGCAGGTTAAGTGGACCAACATACACCTAATGAAGGGTAGAGAGCACATCTGAAATGTTGCATTAACAACAATAAAAGTGAGGACATTATTGATTTTCTATGGTTTAGCAACCCTTTGCAGGTTATTTAAAGCCAGAAAATAGTTTTATATTGCAAGATTTTTTTTAGTGATAATAATGTTTTAGTGATATAAACTAACCCATAGCTGGGGGGGGAAGAAATGGATTCATGCCTTTCCCAAGTGAATATAATGAACTTGGTACCCCCATTAACAATTCCAAGCCATTGTCCATTACACTACCTACATATCCAAGCTTACTGCATCTAGTATCCCAAGCAGTCATCCATCTAGTCATCTGCAATGGTGTTGTCTTTCATGAGGAGAGTGCCAGATCTTGGATCTCTTGAAAGATCTGGCAGAAATTGTTCCATATTGTCAGAGAAGTCCACTACAGCTGCTGTACTCAGCTGATCTTGCACCTTTGGATCTCTACAAAACTTTCTTCATGGGAATAATTCTGGAAACCTTGAAACCTGAAACCAAAGAATTGTGAGTTCAATCCCTGGCCTCAGCAAGGAGAACAAAAACTGAGATATCCAAAGGCATGGCATGTGGAATTAGAACAATCTAACCCTATTGACCAAATAAAGGGTTCAGTTTGAAATTCTGAAAATATCATCTGAAGAAAGCTAGGGTATACAAAATGTCTTTAATAAATAAATTGTCGGACCTTGTCCATTTCTTAACATATGACGTCATTTGTTTACATTCGATACTCCAGAGCAGTTATGAATGTACGAGATTCATGGAAGATTGTAGTTTATAAACAGTAAATTCGACCTTGTCTACCATAAGGTTCATTGTGGCCCAGAGGTAAGGCACGTCAGCGTAAATGACGGTTCCGTATAGGATGCACGAATCCTGTCAATGTAAATTTTCTGAAAATTTCTCGGACATTCAGGCGGTAAATGTTATTTAATACTGTTTATCATAAACAGAGCATTTGCTTAAATACTTGTATCTATAAAATAACAACGTTAAACATAAAATGTCTTTAATAAATAAATTGTCGGGACCTTGTCCATTTCTTAACATATAGCGTCATTTGTTTACATTCGATCACCAGAGCAGTTATGAATGTACGAGATTCATGGAAGATTGTAGTTTATAAACAGTAAATTCGACCTTGTCTACCATAAGGTTCATTGTGGCCCAGAGGTAAGGCACGTCAGCGTAAATGACGGTTCCATTATAGTATGCAGGTTCGAATCCTGTCAATGAACGAATATTTTCTATGAAAATTTCTCGGACATTGTAAATGTTATTTAATACTGTTTATCATAAACAGAGCATTTGCTTAAATACTTGTATCTATAAAATAACAACGTTAAACATAAAATGTCTTTAATAAAATATATATATATATATATATATATATATATATATATGGAGATAAAATATTGATTCATACCTTTCCCAGGTATATTTTCCTGAATGTAAATGTAATGAACTTGGCTGGAATTCAAGCTCAGCAGGCCAATTTCTTCCAACATTTAACAATTAAACCACCTGCACATTGTGTAGTCTGATATATGGTGTTTACATATGGTGTTTATATTTTACATTCTTCCATATTTGAGGTTATTTCAGATTTTAGCATTGGTTGTTGAAGAACATTAGCAAAAAAAAAAAAGAATTTTGATACGTGATATTGTTTTCTTGCTTCGAATCCAATTACCAATACTATCACCTTATTTTCTGGAAATCCATTTGCTGACACTCTGCACATTGAAGAAGAAAATTGAATACATTCATTAGAAAATTTTTAAAGGGAAAAAAATCCAATAGAAAAAAAAACATATGTGTTGATAAGATTCTGAATTAAAATGTGAAAAGCAGGAACTTAATTAAAAACATGTAATTAGGACTGCTTTATGAAACAATAATCAAGACAAGGGCACAGGGTGGGCGTTAAGCTTGTGGAAGGAGATTGTGTTTTTCTGCCTTAAGGGGAGATAATTTGATAAAGAAATTTGAAAAGCAAAATAAAAAGATGATGCAAGCCTTACACAAAGTCAGGAAGAATAGAAGTTAATTAATAAAAAAAATTAAATTAACAGACAAAATTTAAGGTATGATAATTAGCATAAAAAAAAACAAGGAGCTTTATTTCCATTGTAGAAGTAATTTTATGAAGAAGATTCAAGAAAAGCAATAGATACAGAAGAGATGAAAATTTCTGTACTCATGATGGCTAAAAAAGCCAGAGGAACATTTGAACTTTATTTAAAAAACAAACTTGTAGTGGACCCCCTGGGTGTAGGGACATGATATAACATGGCCTGTGTGCCCCAATAAGGCATAGATGTCACAAGAGGCCCACTAACGTACTAAAAATAAAAGACAAGAAATCTGACAGGCGGAACAAAAATGGACAACAGAACAAGTATATTTTTAAATTAATACAAAATTTATTTACATTGGATACAATAGTCAGTTAGTTATGCACCATACATGATACACGCTTAGGCAATCATTTATCTTTCGATACATGAATGACAAAGCAGATTTTTTCCCACAGTAGGTTACCATTTCTTTCTGTGGTAGATTTGTTGCCATCCAAGGCTATAGAACTGGTCTGTTCTACTATTTACCCATAGCTGGGGCAGGTTGGTTAGAAGAGGATTCTTACCTTTCCCAAGGGTATTAGCACATAAGTGAATGTAATGGATTCAACTGGAATTTGAACTCAGCTCTCTGATTCCTAAATTCAAGTTGCTATCCATTACTCCACTGTGGATACATTAGTAGTGATTCATTTAAAGAAACATGAGCTAAACCAGAATCAAGTAATGGAGGAAGAATTGAATAAAATGAGAAATACTGACTGACTGGAACATCTAGATAATATAACTGTGTAGAGTCCATTTGAAGTCAAGTTGGCATGCAAATCCACAGTTTGAAAGTTCAGTTCACAATTCCATTGAAGGTTTTGAGTAGTTGCTGGTCCAGTCCAATGGTAAACCTTCTGTAGTATTTTAACCAAGGTGTACGGAGTAGGTTATTTGAAGTCTGGATGATAAAGCCGAAGAGAAGAAAGTTCACTTTAAATGTCCATTGCTGGCATTGTGTAGTTGCTGGTCCAGTCCAATGGTGAACCTTCTGTAGTATTTTAACCGAAGTGTACGGAACAGGTTATTTGAGTCTGGATGATATGCATACAGCAATTTTCTAAACCAGGTGAGTTAGGTTGACAGGAAAGCCAGAAGCAGGGACCTAGTGTAGCTGGAAGCTCAGGCTGTTATGAGCAAGTCCATTAATGCAAATCAACCAAGTGAGTTAGATTGAGATATAGTCCAAAGGTAATGAAGGCCTGGAATGCCAGAAGGAGGATGCCAAAAGATAAGAGTCTGTGGTTGCCGGAAATAAGGATCTGTGGCAGCCAGAAATGAAGATCTGTGGTAGCCAGAAGTAGTTTAGCAAGGATCTACGAGGTAGCCAGAAGTAAGAAAAAGGCAAGAGTGCTGGAAGTAACAGTGGATAGGAAAGCCCAACTAGTGTCCAGTTGGTAGACAAAAAAATGGGAATGTAATTCAATACATAACCCATCCAAGCACTATGGCTACAAACCCTGGCTCCTTGTCCTCCTTGCCTGGGTTTAGCGAGGACAGGTTATATGGAAAGGGTGTGTACGTTTGGTTGGGTTATATGGAAAGGGAGAGCAAACATTAACTGGTCCTGCAAAGTACTAAAAATCAAGAAAAATAAACTAAGATGTGCTACAAAATATAAAAGTATAAAAATGTTCACAAAGTGTATTCAGACCAAGTCCATAACACTGCAACAACTAAAAAGTCATTAGTGTTATTATAAATCTCAGTGAACTTAAATTGAAGAAAAGGGTCAAGGTCATGAAGACATATAACATCTGCCCTAGGTCATGTGGATGGAGTAGTGAAGGGCTACAATAAACTTACATTTTTCAATGAGGTATGGTATAATTCTCCCTTGGGTATATTTGATTGTGGCAATGCCATCAGGTTTCATTATAGTGAGATGGACATTAGCCTAAAAACTGGAGTTATGTTCTTAAACGGCTTTGTTAAATTAAGACTGTCATATGGATATCATGCACGGGACAAGACTTGTGGAGTGAGAAACCATGGTCAAATGCAAAATGAGCAACAGAACTGTCCAACAAACAGAATTGACAAAGTTTACAATAACAAGAAAAAGAAACAGGGCAAAAAAATAATATAAGGCAAGCAAACAATATATAGAAGGCAAATTAACAGTAATAAGGCAAAGCAAGTAATAAGGCAAAAAGTTTACAAACTAAAAATTTGGGTTGACACACAAGTTCAGGCAAGTGAGCATATCATTCTGACTTCAAGACAAGACAAACCAGGATTGAATCAGATGAAACCAAGAACCGGCCTATTTTATTGGGTAGGAAAAAAATCCCAGCATGCATTTGTGAGCTTCTGCCTATACAATAGGGATGGAAAGTGTTATTGCATTTATTTCTAATTGGATTGAAACTAATAAAACTCATCCAGAAATATCTAAAATGTCAACTCTTTCTCAGATCAATGATTTAAAATGGCTTTGAGTGAATGGAGCCTGTAGTAGAGAGAAAAAGAACTACCCTTGTTCAAACTTTATGTACTGGTGCTTGAGGAGGCATGATGGAGTAATGGATATCAGCTTGGTGCGAGAAACTGGAGAGCCAAGTTCGAATTACAGTCAAATCCATTACATTCACTTATGTCCTAATACCCTTGGGGAAGCTATGAATCCTATTTTACCCCCAGCTATGGATAAATAGCAGGACAGACCGGGTTCTATAGCCTTGAATGGCAACTGGCCTACCACAGGAATAAATGGCAATCTACTGTGGGAAAAAAATCTGCCTCGTCAGTCATGTATCAAAAGATACATGATTGCCTAAGCATGTATCATGCATAGCACATGACTGACTATTGGTGGAACTGTTATTGTTTTTATTGTTACTGATGATACTGCCATTATTATTATTGTTGTTATTATTATTGTTTATCATTATCATTGTTTTATTGTTGTTGTTACTCTTTTTTTAATCAATTCACCCCAACCAAGGCGATGATACCACTAAGACACAAATAATTACTGGAAGTGAAAGAGAATGTAGAGATTTCATACTCAATGTGTTTGGATTTCTATTAAGAGGAGGTACTGTGGAGTAATGGATAGCGGCTTGGTGTGAGAAATCGGAGAGCCAAGTTTAATTCCAGTCAAATCCATTACATTCACTTATGTGCTAATATCCTTGGGAAAAGTATGAATCCTCTTCTTCTCCCCCCACCCAGATGTGGATAAATAGCAGGACAGACAAAAGATATATGATTGCCTAAGTGTGTATCATGCATGGCACATAACTAACTGATTAGTTACTCATTCTATGATAATCACTTTTAATGTAATAACAATTCTAAGTAGAAGCTGATGAAGATTTATTTTACAAATTCAGCTTTTACGCTGAAAAACATTTATTTTATTGTGATGGATGATCACTAGCGAGAGAAGCGATGGGATGTGCTTATTTCTTGTGATCTGTAGTTGCTAAATCTTATAAGTGTGGAGAATATGAAAGAAGCTCCCATCCTAATGATTGTATTTTTTGGAGGAGGGTTGTTTTCAGAGTGTACCTTTGTATTATCACGCTGGAAAATAACACTCTTTTGTTTATCAAGGCTAGACACTTTCCATGTTATAATTTGTTTATTCTATCAAGTTGCAAGTAATAAAGGTCTTCAGTAATGACACTTTCATGTTGTAGAAACATATTCCACCAGACAGAAAGCACAAACTTCTTTGGATGGGGCTCTGGAGGTATGGATTCTCTTCTTCTCCCCCTCCCAGCTATGGGTAAATAGCAGGACAGACCAGGTTCTATAGCTTTGGATGGCAACTGGTCTACTGCAGAAAGAATTGGCACCCTACTGCAGGCAAAAATCTGCCTCATTAGTCATGTATCAGAAGATACATAATTGCCTAAGTGTGTATCACGCATGGCACATGACTGACTCATTGACTGCTTGGGTAGTAACTAGTCTGAAAGAAGGACAGCTCAGAATTCCAAGCCATAGTGAAGGCAATGGGAAGCCAATCCACTATTTTTTCGAAGAATGTGTGAAATTTTACAAATAATAAAGAAAAGGAGTTTGTAGAGAGCCATGATTGTCTATATCCTGATGAGACTTGGCATTAAAAAATATGGATGATGTGGAAGAACCTCCCATCCTCATAATCATATTTTGCTTAGATTTTTTTTGCAATGTGCCATAGAACAGTGGTTCCAAAACTTTTTCCTCTGGGCCACATTTTTTTAAATGAAAATTTGCTTGTGCTTCACCAAATTTTATATGCTAAAAAGTACATTTAAAAAAAAAAAACCCCAAAACAGAGTGGGTTAAAGAGAGATAAGCGTGGATTTGAAGTCAAAACATTATCATTGATAACTCTCTCCTCCAATTTGAAGACCCTAGTTACTATATTCTTAATACTTGATATAATGAAAATATCACAATGATAAAATCGGTCAATAATTATTTATGACTATTTATACTGGCACTCATGTATGTAATTACAAGTAATCCATAATAATATTTTAAATTTTGAAATCATATTTATTTTTGGCATATGCATTTTTGGAGCTGTTTCTAAATACTTGCTTGACTTTCAATTATTCTGCCTCACCTGCTATCCTCTTCTGCTGCAGGTATGAAGTGTGCTGCACTGTTTTGGAACTACTGTGCTAGAGAGTAAAATTGCTGGCTATAAATATCTGTATTTTTTAATTATTTAAACCCAAGCAAGGCAATAAAGCCACTAAGATGCAAGGGGTTACTGAGAGTGAAGGAAACAGAGAAAACATTATTAAGAATAAAGGACTATAGAAGAATAGGATTCAAAAAGACAAGTTGACAATTTACATTGCATTTTAAATTTTGGAGATCATAATTGTCAGAAAAGCTGGAAGCCAGAAGAGTGTTACACAGACTAGAAGTTCAAGAGAAGAAACTATTAACATGAAACTTATGATTGTATCTAGCAATTTCAATAGTAAAATGATGAGACCTAACTGCCAATTTGGTCTTTTTCTTCTTTATGTACCCTTCAGGACATAGGTGATCATAGCTCTCCACAACTCTCTATCTCTTGTAACTCTTAACAAATTTGTCTTTCTGTTATTTCTCCTAAACCCTATTCTGCCATCCATTTACTCAAGCTCACTAAGTATATTATACATTGTTTTCTTCTATCTGTCCTGTGAGTAACAGATTTTCCAAGCCCACTTTCACTAGTGCTGCACTTAAATTCATGAAGTCGAGGTACCAAAAGGGAAAGCTCATCAGAGCATGAAAATATTTATAAAAAATGTACAGGGTGGCTATATTATGGCACTGGGAAAGTGACTGAAGCTGAGATGCCAAGTTAGGACTAATAACATTACAAATTCTTCTTTAAGATACCAGATAATGGCCCTTCTATGTTCTAGAAGCTTGTAATATATAAAACTTTTTATATTCTACCAGACACAAAATAAAAGCTTCTGTGAATGTAGTCCTGGTTTTGATGCTGGTACTGGTTTCTCATTTTATGATAACAACACTTTTTCATTTTCTGTTGACATGCAAAACCCATTTTTCATCATCTGTAAAAATGTGATGTAAAAAAAAACATGCTGGTAAAAAGAGTGCAGCTGTTTTGTTTGGTTCTTAAATCATGAGGAATCTGGAAATCTTATAAACAGCACACTGCCAGACAGAATTTAATAATTAAAACTTGGGTTCCTCATATAACTGATATTATGGACTGTCACTCTCAAGAAAACATAGAAACAATTGTAATTTAGAATGAGTCTTTGAATTCTCCGAGCAGAAGTAGCATAAGCTTTCTGTCCTTTTTTTTGGCACTTCCTCAGCTGTGTACTGTTCAGTTGTGATTTTAGTTAGCCTTTGTTCATTCTCATTGTAATCCAAAAAATTCTAAAAGAAGCAACATAAGCTTTCCACCACCCCACTTTCTAGGCTCTTTCTCATCTATGTACTGTTCAGTTGTGACTTCAGTTAGCCTTCAGTTAATTCAGGTTTGGTTTGGTTTGTTTTATGGCATATCAACCTCAATGGGTTATTTAATGCTGACAGAATTTTTTATTGCTGGTAATATTTTGTTTTGTCAAAAATCCGTTTCTGGTAATATTTTTCCTTCAAAATTGTATTGCTGGTAATAATTTTTTTCAAAAAGTATTGCTGGTAATAATTTTTTTCAAAAAATTATTGCTGGTAATAGTTAACTATTTGACCATAGCTGGAACCCTAACAGGTGCTACCACCCTGGGATAGGGTGGACCTGGGAACACCAGAAATTAAGAGGTGGTTCCACACTCCTCAAAGCCTCCTGATCAGAGGCCTTGCTGCTGGATGTAGTTTATCGTCTTACCCAGGATAATTCAGATGAACTATACCATATAGTACCACCAGTGCTAACCTTCACCTGCTATGCTGTTCACATTTTAGAAAACCACCCTCATTCTGTTAATATTCCTGTGGAAAGATATAAGTTCCACACGAGGAGCATCTTCCCATGAACTACTGCCTGGTGGAACCAGCTCCAAAGAGGTTGCTTTTCCAATCACTACAATCTTAACCTGTTCAAATCTAGGGTTAAATGTTATTTTACACACATATCCACTGAAACTGGACCATTTACACTGTAACCCTCTACCTCAAGTGACTCTTGGGCCTTGTACAGAATGAACACAACTGTAAAAAATGTGTATGAGTAGACTGATGGTTCAGTGCTAAAAACCCTGAACTGCTAAGCCCTTGTATATGGAAATCATTAGGAACATTATATAAAAAGATTCAGATTTAATAAAATATTTGACAAAATATTTCAAATACCTCAGTTATAACAGATTTAGTATAGGACATAAGGACATTGAACATAAAATAAGTTTCTTGAGGGATAGTTTTTTCCCCCCACTGCAAGTTGCAAAAAAAAACAAATCATAGTTGCACCAGTTCTAACGTTCAAGGCTAAGATCCGCCATGCTATGCACATTGTAGCAAACCACCATCATTCTCTAAGAACTTGAGTCATGTTCTTAAATAACCTTCTCAGACCTAGACTCTCATATGGATGTCATTTATAGCATCAAGCCCATTCAGAAATGTCTAAACTATAAACTATATATAAGTGATATTTCAGATCAATGATTAGAAATGGATTCAAGCAAATGAATCCTGTAGGTCTTGAAGAGGAGTGTCCGTCATCAGATCTTATAGATTGGCACTACTGAATAACAAAGAACATAAGATAGCTGCACTAGGATTAGTTTTATCCAACATAGCAAATTGCAACAAAACCAAATCATTAAACTAAGAACTCGAGTCATGTTCTTAAATAACCTTGTTAGATCTAGATTCTCATATGGATGCCATATTCATGGCATCCAACATATTCAGATATGTCTAAACTGTCAGCTACATATAACCGTTTTCTGAGATCAGTGATTAAAAATGGCTTCAAGTAAGTGAGCCTTGTAGAACTTAGGGAGGTTTGCACTTTGTCGTATATCACAGAGTGGTGCTACAAAATCACAAATAAAGTACTTTACCAAATATCAAAGACCACATCACTTGAATTCTTCCAAAAGCAGCAACAACAAACATGGATAGAATATATAACTAAGGAGAGAAAATAATGATATAATCAAGATGTTGACATTCCACACTACTTCAAACAAAAGGTTTGAAAAGAAACTATCAATACTAGAAAGATCAATAAGTTTTTTTATTCACCACTAAAACTTGGAGAGTTGAGTTAAAGGGAGATAACTGAGACATCCAGAAAAGGCTTGGCATGTGGAACTAGAACAATCTACTCTGGTGAGTGAAATAAAGGGTTCAGTTTGAAATTTCAATCACCTGCAGAATGTTGGAGCTTACAAAAGCGAAATTGTCATAAATATGGCAATAAAGATGAGAACAACAGCTAAACAATGCATATAATGTAAATAATTACAATGCCTCATCTCAGAAATACAGATAGATAGTGAACTTTATTGTATGAAGGAAACAAATTTAACAGTCTGATTGAAAGGTAAGCTCTTTATTACCTGGACAAGTAATTGACTGAAAACGTATTGACTGCATTTGGCAGTACCAGGGATTTGAAGGTTTATGACTAAAAAATGGAACTATCTGTTAAACTCTTCAGTGAATATGAGCTTTAACACCCTTCTCTCTCTCTCTTTATCCCTCTTCCTTTTGCTGCACCTGTATATATATATATATATATATATATATATATATATATATACAGGGTGTATCCAAAATACTTTTACAAACTTTGAGGGAGTCTTCCTCACACCAAGGTAAAATGCCCATATAAACAAATGTCCAAAAGGCCATTGTTATACCTCAACACAGCAACTCCTGACAAATCTTTAAAATATTCACAGGCCCCCATGACATGTTGATGAAGCATCTCTGCATTATTAATGTATGTGACATAAACTAATTGTTTTAGCTGGCCCCATAGATAAAAATGCAAAGGATTGAACCTGGGAGGACTTGCAGGCCATGGAACCAGTCCTCTCCATCTCTGTCCATCTTTCATGATAGATGTCAGCTGTGCATTGCAAACAATGTGATTAAAATGTGCTGGAGCTCCATCATGCATGAATCACATGCATCTTCATATTAGCAGGGCTACATCCTCTAGCAGGTATGGAAGCTTGTTTGAAATAAAGTTCCTGTAGACAACTCCTGTAAGATGTGCTGGGAGAACATATAAACCTATAATTCCAGCCCACACATTAATCATAAACTGATACTGGTGTTGAGTCTGTATTGTATTAAGGGGATTCCGATCTGCCCACAAATGTTGGTTGTGTAAATTTCTGTAAATTTTCATCTCTTCCAAATGTTGCCTCATTCATAAACAAGAATAAAGAGACAAACAACAAATTGGCAGTTTGTGCAATAAACCATCGGCAAAAGTTCTTCCGTGGTGAGTGATTAAAGGGTGAAAGGCACTGCACATGTTGCAAATGATATGGGTACAGGAACTGCTCTTGAAGTACCCTCCATGCAGTATTATGTGAACTACAATATGCTAGGGACACTTGACATGTGCTGATACCTAGATCATCTCTGACTGCCTGTAGAATGTGTTCTTCAGGGTAAGGCATACAAGCAGATTTAGGTCTTCCTTGATCCATAGTGTGCGGTGCCACAGATCCTGTCTCAATAATGTTACAATAAACAGCAGCAAAGGTTGGACGGCTTAGCTGCGTTCGAGTTGGAAATGCAATCTGAAACATCTGTGAAGCCTTGTTGCCATATGTAAAAATCATATCAGCCTGCTCACGATATGAATATCCTGCTATTGTTAAACGGAACACTTCTCAGTTAACTCACTACTACATATATTAAATGTTGAAGACAGACTAACCAAAAATGTACACGAATGACAAATGTAACCTTGTCTACATGGATATACAGTACCATTTACCATAAACGTTCTTTAGACTTAAAAAATGAAAGATTTGTGGACATATGTTTATATGGACTTTTGTCCTTACTTTGGTGTGAGAAACCTGCCCCCAAAGTTTGTAAAAGTTAAGATATATTTATATAGTTAATAAATATTTATATAGTTAATAAATATTTATATAAATATAAAAACTGTTTTAAGAGAAAGATTTTGTAAATTTCAAATGACAGTAATACAAACAGTTTGGTCAATTGATGCTGAATGTGTCCTTACAATGGAATGACTAATTTTACCATTATCATTACCAGAAGTAGAGAAAGAAAAATTGAGAGTTTAGTATGAAAGGCAATAGACTTTGCATGGAACCAAATTTGAATTTTAATGAAGGATGTTGATATGAACTTCATCCCAATGCCCTTGGGCAAGGCATGAATCCTCTATCCAACTATTAGGTCTTTAACAAAACCCAAGCTGTCACTACTAGTTTACTATGATGGTTAACAGAGAAGCAAGTGGGTGAGTGAGGTTTTATTAAAAAATTCTTACACAAGCAGTAACAGTAAACAGCTGTTACACCCATAGTTAACCTTGACAAGTTCCAGCATGATTAATATTGGTATATGTGATTCTTTGTTTTTTTTTTATCTTCCAGTACATCTATTTCTGTACAGTGCAGGTGATTTATTTACAAAAATCTTCCATCTTGTAAACAAATTGATATGTTTTGAAATGTCTGCATCATATTTGATTTTTGCAAAGATTTGCATTTCAGAATGTAAGCCTTTTAGCAGGTATCTTGTCTTTGAGTAGTTTACAGTAGTGCTGAGTTGGTAAGTGTCAGGGAATGATTTCTGTGACATATTTGTTCTTAGGAAGAGTTTGGTGAGTATATTCTTTTGCAATTTCTGGAATTATAATGGAAACATTATCATTCTTTGATTCTGTGTCATGTCTTTTTCTTTTCTTCCTTTTATTTCTTCTTCTCCTCCTCTTCTGATTTTCTTTGTTTTTTTCTTCTCCTTTCCTTTTACTTTCTCTATTCTTCTCTCTTGATTTTCTTTTTTCTTTTTTAATTCTATTTTCTCTTCTTTCTTCTCCTCCTCTTCTGATTTTCTTTGTTTTTTCTTCACCTTTTTCTTTTCTTTTTCTATTCTTTTTCTCCTCTTCTGATTTTCTTTGTTTTTTTCTTCTCCTTTCCTTTTACTTTCTCTATTCTTCTCTCTTGATTTTCTTTTTTCTTTTTTAATTCTATTTTCTCTTCTTTCTTCTCCTCCTCTTCTGATTTTCTTTGTTTTTTTTCACCTTTTTTTTTCTTTTCTTTTTCTATTTTCTTTTTCTCCTCTTCTGATTTTCTATTTTTCTTTTTTTCTTCTTTTCTTTTTTTTTTTTTTCTTTTTTTCTCTATTCTTCTCTCTTGATTTTCTTTTTTCTTTTTAATTCTATTTTCTCTTTTTTCTTCTCCTCCTCTTCTGATTTTCTTTTTCTTTTTTTTTCTTTCCTCCTTTTCTTTTTTTTTCTTCACCTTTTCTTTTCTTTTTTTTCTTTTTTCTTTTTCTCTTTCTTCTTGATTTTCTTTTTTCTTTTTTTGTTTTTTTTCTTTCTCCTCTTCTGATTTTCTTTTACTTTTTTTCTTTTTTTTCTATTCTTTTCTCTCTTGATTTTCTTTTTTTTTTAATTTTCTTGATTTTCTTTTTTTTTTTTCTTATTTTTCTTCTCTCCTCTTCTGATTTTCTTTGTTTTTTTCTTCACCTTTTTCTTTTCTTTTTTTCTATTCTTTTTTTCCCTTCTGATTTTCTTTGTTTTTTCTTCTCCTTTCCTTTTACTTTCTCTATTCTTCTCTCTTGTTTTTTTTTTTTTTTTTAATTTTTTTTTTCTCTTCTTTCTTCTCCTCCTCTTCTGATTTTCTTTGTTTTTTTCTTCACCTTTCTTTCCTCTTTTTTTCTTTTCTTTTTCTATTCTTTTTCTCCACTTCTGATTTTCTTTGTTTTTTTTTCTCCTTTCCTTTCTTTCCTTTTTTTTCTATTCTTTTTTCTCTCTTGATTTTCTTTTTCTTTTTTAATTCTATTTTCTCTTTTTTCTATTTTTCCTCCTCTTCTTCTGATTTTCTTTGTTTTTTCTTCACCTTTCCTTTTTCTTTTCTTTTTCTATTCTTTTTCTCCACTTCTGATTTTCTTTGTTATCTCCTTTCCTTTTACTTTCTCTATTCTTCTCTCTTGATTTTCTTTTTTCTTTTTTAATTCTATTTTCTCTTCTTTCTTCTCCTCCTCTTCTGATTTTCTTTGTTTTTTCTTCACCTTTCCTTTTTCTTTTCTTTTTCTATTCTTTTTCTCCACTTCTGATTTTCTTTGTTATCTCCTTTCCTTTTACTTTCTCTTTTCTTCTCTTGATTTTTCTTTTTTTTTTTTAATTCTATTTTCTATTCTTCTTCTTTCTTCTCCTCCTCTTCTGATTTTCTTTTTTTTTTTCTTCACCTTTCCTTTTTTTCTTTTCTTTTTCTATTCTTTTCTCCACTTCTGATTTTCTTTTGTTATCTCCTTTTCCTTTTACTTTCTCTATTCTTCTCTCTTGATTTTCTTTTTTCTTTTTTAATTCTATTTTCTCTTCTTTCTTCTCCTCCTCTTCTGATTTTCTTTGTTTTTTCTTCACCTTTTTCTTTTCTTTTTCTATTCTTTTTCTCCTCTTCTGATTTTCTTTGTTTTTTTCTTCTCCTTTCCTTTTACTTTTTTTCTTTTTTATTCTTCTCTCTTGATTTTTCTTTTTTCTTTTTTAATTCTCTTTTTTCTCTTCTTTCTTCTCCCTTCTGATTTTTCTTTGTTTTTTTCTTTCCTTTTTTTTTTTCTTTTCTTTTTTTTCTTTTTAATTTTTTTCTATTCTTTTTCTCCTCCTCTTCTGATTTTCTTTGTTTTATCTCCTTTTCCTTTTTTTTTTCTCTATTCTTCTCTCTTGATTTTCTTTTTTTTTCTTTTTAATTTTATTTTCTCTTCTTTCTTCTCCTCCTCTTCTGATTTTCTTTTGTTTTTCTTCATTTTTCCTTTTTTTTTTCTTTTTCTTTTTTTTTCTATTCTTTTTCTCCTCTTCTGATTTTCTTTTTTCTTCTCCTTTCCTTTTACTTTCTCTATTCTTCTCTCTTTTCTTTTTCTTTTTTTTCTATTTTTTTTCTTTTTTTTAATTCTATTTTCTCTTCTTTTTCTTTTCTCCTCCTCTTCTGATTTTCTTTTGTTTTTTTTTTTTCTTCATTCTTCTCCTTTTTTCTTTTCTTTTTCTATTCTTTTTCTCCTCTTCTGATTTTTTTGTTTTTTTTTTCTTTTTCTTTCTTTTTTTCTTTTTACTTTTTGTTTTTTTTCTTCTCTCTTTTATTTTCTTTTTTCTTTTTTTTGATTTTCTTTTTTTTTTTTTTTTCTATTTTCTCTTCTTTCTTCTCCTCCTCTTCTGATTTTCTTTGTTTTTTCTTCACCTTTCCTTTTTCTTTTCTTTTTCTATTCTTTTTCTCCACTTCTGATTTTCTTTGTTATCTCCTTTCCTTTTACTTTCTCTATTCTTCTCTCTTGATTTTCTTTTTTCTTTTTTAATTCTATTTTCTCTTCTTTCTTCTCCTCCTCTTCTGATTTTCTTTGTTTTTTCTTCACCTTTCCTTTTTCTTTTCTTTTTCTATTCTTTTTCTCCACTTCTGATTTTCTTTGTTATCTCCTTTCCTTTTACTTTCTCTATTCTTCTCTCTTGATTTTCTTTTTTTTTTTCTTTTTTTTCTTTTTTTTTTCCTAATTCTTTGTTTTTTTTCCTTTTTTTTTTTTTTTCTATTCTTTTCTCCTCTTCTGATTTTCTTTGTTTTTTCTTTCACCTTTTTATTCTTTTTTTTTTTTCTTTTTTTCTTTTTTTCTTCTTTTTTTCTTCTTCTGATTTTCTTTGTTTTTTCTTTTCCTTTTTTTTCTTCTTCTTTGTTTTTTTCTCTCTTTCCTTTTCTTTCTTTCTTTGATTTTTTTTTTTCTTTTTTAATTTTTTCTCTTTCTTTCTTCTCCTCCTCTTCTGATTTTCTTTGTTTTTTCTTCACCTTTTTCTTTTCTTTTTCTATTCTTTTTCTCCTCTTCTGATTTTCTTTTTTTTTTTTTCTTTCCTTTCCTTTTCTTTTCTATTCTTTCTTGATTTTTTTTTTTTCTTTTTTAATTTATTTTTCTTCTTTCTTCTCCTCTTCTGATTTTTTCTTTTCTTTTCTTTTTTTGATTCTTTTTTTTGATTTTCTTTGTTTTTTTTCTTCTTTCTTTTTACCTTTTCTATTCTTTCTCTTCTTTTTCTTTTTCTTTTTAATTCTTTTTTCTTCTTTCTTCTCCTCTTCTGATTTTCTTTGTTTTTTCTTCTTTTCTTTTTTTTTTCTTTTTTTTCCTCTTCTGATTTTCTTTGTTTTTTTTTTTTCCTTTTACTTTCTCTATTCTTCTCTCTTGATTTTTTTTTTTTTTTTTTAATTCTATTTTTCTCTTCTTTCTTCTCCTCCTCTTCTGATTTTCTTTGTTTTTTCTTCACTTTTTCTTTTCTTTTTCTATTCTTTTTCTCCTCTTCTGATTTTCTTTGTTTTTTTCTTCTCCTTTCCTTTTATTTTCTCTATTCTTCTCTCTTGATTTTTTTTTTTTTCTTTTTTAATTCTATTTTTCTTCTTTCTTTCCTCCTCTTCTGATTTTTCTTTTTTTTCTTCACTTTTTTTTTTTTTTTTCTATTCTTTTCTCCTCTTCTGATTTTCTTTGTTTTTTTTCTTCTCCTTTCCTTTTCTTTCTCTATTTCTCTTGATTTTTTTTTTTTTTTTTAATTCTATTTTCTCTTCTTTCTTCTCCTCCTCTTCTGATTTTCTTTGTTTTTTCTTCACCTTTTTCTTTTCTTTTCTATTCTTTTTCCACTTCTGATTTTTTTTTTTTCTTTTCCTTTTCTTTCTCTATTCTTCTCTCTTGATTTTCTTTTTTTTTTTTTTAATTCCTTTTTCTTCTTTCTTCTCCTCTTCTGATTTTCTTTTTTTTTTTCACCTTTTCCTTTTTTTTTTTCTTTTTTCTATTCTTTTTCTCCACTTTGATTTTCTTTGTTTCTCCTTTCTTTTTTTTTTCTATTCTTATTGATTTTTTTCTCTTGATTTTATTTTTTCTTTTTTAATTCTATTTTCTCTTCTTTCTTCTCCTCCTCTTCTGATTTTCTTTGTTTTGTTTTTTTCTTTTCTTTTCTTTCTTTTTCTCTTCTGATTTTCTTTGTTTTTTTTCCTTTCCTTTTTCTTTTCTCTATTCTTCTCTCTTGATTTTTTTTTTCTTTTTTAATTCTTTTTTCTCTTTTTCTTCTTCCTCTTCTGATTTTCTTTGTTTTTCACCTTTTCTTTTTTTTTTTTTTTTTTCTTTTTTTTTTTTCCTCTTCTGATTTTCTTTGTTTTTTTTTCTCCTTTCCTTTTACTTTCTCTATTCTTCTCTTTTAATTCTTTTTCTTCTATTTCCTCTTTGATTTTCTTTTTTTTTTTTCTTTTTCCTTTTTTTTCTTTTTGTTTTTTCTTCAATTTGATTTTCTTTATTTTTTTTTTTTTCTTTTTTTTTTTTTTCTTTTTTTTTCTTCTTTTCTTCTCCTCCTCTTCTGATTTTTTTTTTTTTTTTTTTCTTTTTCTTTTCCTTTCCTTTCCTCTGATTTTTTATCTCCTTAATTTTTCTTTTTTTCTTCTCTTTTTTAATTTAATTTTCTTTCTTTTTCTCCTTTTCTGATTTTTTTTTTTTTCTTATTTTCCTTTTTCTTTTCTTTTTTCTATTCTTTTCTCCTCTTCTGATTTTCTTTGTTTTTCTTCTTTCCTTTTACTTTCTCTTTTTTTCTTTTTTTTTAATTCTATTTTCTTTTTTTTCCTCCTCTTCTGATTTTCTTTGTTTTTTCTTACCTTTCCTTTTTTCTTTTCTTTTTCTATTTTTTCTTTCTATTTTTTTTTGTTTTTTCTCTCCTTTCTTGACTTTTTTTTTTTCTTGATTTTTTTTTTTTTTTTTAATTCTTTTTCTTCTTTCTTCTCCTCCTCTTCTGATTTTTTTCTTTTTTTTTCTTCTGATTTTCTTTGTTTTTTCTTCTCCTTTCCTTTTTTTCTATTTTTCTTTTTTTTTCTTTTTCTTTTTAATTATTCTTTTTTTCTCCTCTTCTGATTTTCTTTTTTTTTTCTTCCTTTTTCTTTTTCTTTTTTTCTATTCTTTTCTCTCTCTTGATTTTCTTTTTTTTTTTCCTTTTTTTACTTTTCTATTCTTTCTCTTGATTTTCTTTTTTTCCTTTTTAATTCTATTTTCTTCTTCTTTTTTCCTCTTCATTTTCCTTTCACCTTTTTTTTCTTTTCTTTTTCTATTCTTTTTCTCCTCTTCTGATTTTCTTTGTTTTTTTCTTCTCCTTTCCTTTTACTTTTCTTTCTCTATTCTTCTCTCTTGATTTTCTTTTTTCTTTTTTAATTCTATTTTCTCTTCTTTCTTCTCCTTTTCTTCTGATTTTCTTTTTTTTTTTTTCTTTCCTTTCTTTTTTTTTTTTTCTATTCTTTTCTCCACTTTCTCTGATTTTCTTTTTTTTTTTTTTCCTTTTCTTCTTTCTTTCCTCCTTCTATTTTCTTCTCTCTTGATTTTTTTTTTTTTTTTTAATTTTTTTTATTCTTCTGATTTTTTTTTTTTCCTCCTCTTCTTTTACTTTCTCTATTTTCTTTGATTTTTTTTCTTCTTTTTTTTTTCCTTTTCTTTCTTTTTCTTTTTTCTATTCTTTTCTTTTCTTCTTCAGTTTTTTTTTTTTTTTTTTCTTCCTTTTTTTACTTTCTTTATTTTCTTCTCTTGATTTTCTTTTTTTTCTTTTTTAATTCTATTTTTCTCTTCTTTCTTCTCCTCCTCTTCTGATTTTTCTTTGTTTTTTCTTCTTTGTTTTTTTCCTTTTTCTTTTTCTATTCTTTTTCTCCACTTCTGATTTTCTTTGTTATCTCCTTTCCTTTTACTTTCTCTATTCTTCTCTCTTGATTTTCTTTTTTCTTTTTTAATTCTATTTTCTCTTCTTTCTTCTCCTCCTCTTCTGATTTTCTTTGTTTTTCTTCACCTTTTTTTTCTTTTTCTTTTTTCTATTCTTTTTCTCCACTTCTGATTTTCTTTGTTATCTCCTTTCCTTTTACTTTCTCTATTCTTCTCTCTTGATTTTCTTTTTTCTTTTTTAATTCTATTTTCTCTTCTTTCTTCTCCTCCTCTTCTGATTTTCTTTGTTTTTTCTTCACCTTTCCTTTTTCTTTTCTTTTTCTATTCTTTTTCTCCACTTTGATTTCTTTTTGTTATCTCCCTTTCCTTTTTTTCTCTATTCTTCTCTCTTGATTTTTTTTTTTTTTTTTAATTCTATTTTCTTCTTTCTTCTCCTCCTCTTCTTCTTTGTTTTTTCTTTTTCTTTTTTTTTTCTACCTTTTCCTCTATTTTTTTTCTTTTTTTTTTTTTTCTTTTTCTCCTCTTCTGATTTTCTTTTTTTCTTCTCTTTTTTTTCTTTTTTTATTCTTTTCTTTTCTGATTTTCTTTTTTTTCTTCTTTTCTTTTTCTTTTTTATTCTTTCTTGATTTTTCTTTTTCTTTCTTTCTTTCCTCCTCTTCTGATTTTCTTTTGTTTTTTTCTTCACTTTTTTTTTCTTTTCTTTTTTTTTTTCTCCACTTCTGATTTTCTTTGTTTTCTTTCCACTTTTTCTTCTCTTGATTTTCTTTTTTTTTTTTTTTTTTACTTTTCTTTTCTCCTCTTGATTTTCTTTTTTCTTTTTTTCTCTTTTTTTTCTTTTTTAATTCTATTTTTCTCTTCTGATTTTTCTTTTCTTTTCCTTTTCCTCTTCTTGATTTTCTTTTTCTTTTTTTTTTTTCTTTTTTTCTGATTTTCACCTTTCCTTTTTCTTTTCTTTTTTTCTTTTTTCTTTTCTATTTTTTTTTTTCTATTCTTCTTCTTGATTTTCTTTTTTTTTTTTCTTTCTCTTTTCCTTTTTCTTTCCTCCTCTTCTGATTTTCTTTTTTTTTTTTTTTCTTTCGTTTTTTTCTTTTTTTTTTTTTTTTTTTTTGATTTTCTATTTTTCTCTTTTCTTTCTTCTCCTCCTATTTTCTTTTTTTTTTTTAATTATCTTTTTTTTTTTCTGATTTTTTCTTTGTTTTTTTTCCTTTTTTTTTCTTTTTCTATTTTTTTTCTCTTCTATTTTCTTTGTTTTTCTTCTTTTCCTTTTTTTTCTTTTCTTCTCTCTTGATTTTTCTAATCTTTTTTTCTTTTATTCATTTTTTTTTCTTTTTTTTTTTTTTTTATTTTTTTTGTCATTTCTTTCTTTTTCTCTTCTTTTTTTTCTTCATCTGCTTTTTTTTGTCTTTATTTTCTGCATTCTTTTTTTCTCTTCTGCTATTCCTTACCTTAATTTTTATTATTCTTAACATTTACAAAGAATAATCGATAAATGACATCTGTAAGATTGTTTTAAGGAGGCATGATGGAGTAATGGATAGCGGCTCTGACTGAGGAATCGGAGAGTCGAGTTCGAATTCCATTCGAATCCATTACATTCACATAATCGCTAATACCCTTGAGAAAAGTATGAATCCTCTTCTTCTCCCCCACCATCTATAGGTAAATAGCAGGACAGACCGGGTTCTATAGCCTTCAATGGCAACTAGTCTACCGCAGAAAGAAATGGCAACCTGCTGCAAAAAAAGACCTGCCTCGTCAGTCATGTATCAAAAGATACATGATTGCCTAAGCTTGTGTCACTCATGGCACATAACTGACTGAAATTCACTTATGTGCTAATATCCTTGGGAAAAGCATGAATCCTCTTCTTCTCCCTAGCAGGACAGACTGGGTTCTATAGCCTTGGATGGGAACTGGTCTACCGCAGGAAGAAATGGCAACCTACTGCAGGAAAAAATCTGCCTTGTCAGTCATGTATTGAAAGAGACATAATTGCCTAAGTGTGTATCATGCATGTCACATAACTGACTGACTGAAGATTGTTTTATGTCCCTCATTCAAGTGAGATGTTCATGCTTGCCTTAAAAATCAGCATTCCAATTCTGGATTTTACTTGAGCTCTCACACTAATCCAGAGTACAACATCTTATTTATATCATCTTTTTATTTTTATTTTTATCTTCCTTCATCTTATTTTTCATTCCTTTTATTTTTCATCTTTCTTTCATTACTTTTTTCTTTATTCTTGTTTTTTTGTTTTTATTTCTTTTCTCCTCTTTTTTGATGCTTTTTCTTTTTCCTTTTTTATTCTTTTTCATTTTTTCCTGTATTATTTTTCCTTCTTTTTTCTTATTCTCATCCATTCCATTTCAATCCTTTTTTTTCTTTTCTTGTCCTTAACCTTTCATTTTCTCTTAGCTTATTTTTCTTTTTTTCTTCTTCATCATTTTCTTTTCCTTCTTTTTTTTCATTTTGTTCTTTTCTTTCATTTTGTTCTTCATTTTTGTTTTATTTCATTTTGAATTTCTTTTATATATTTTGCTGTTTTTTTCTCTCTTCTACATCTTTTCTTCTTCCTTCATATCATTCTTTTTCTCAATTTATTCTTTTTAACTTTCCTTTTTTTTTTTTTTTTCCTTCTTTCATTACTCCCATATTTTCTTATTTTCTTCATCCTGTTACTTTTCTTTTTCTTTCTCTGTTGCTTATTTTCATATGTTAATCTTTTTTTCTTTCTCTCTTTCTTTCTTAATTCTCCTATCTTATTATTCTTCTCTTTCTTACTCCTCATATGTTTGTGATATGTCCTGGAAAGGGATATATTTGTTCGAAGTAGCAAAATGGTTGTTGACTACTGTAACCAGGTAGGACAATCTAGCAAGTAACTGTAATGGACTGGTCCTCATCGTAGTGGTAGGCAATAGGCGAAGGCAATAGGCGAAGACAATAGGCGTAGTCCATAGGAATCCCCATCAGTCTGTATTTATGGCTGACACCAGCCAATCATATTACTGTGAGGGAGAACCCAGGTGTATGCATATTCATTACATCACTTTGTTTTCTGTCTTCTTTTTTCTTACTCATCATACCTTATTTTTCTTCCTCTTTTTCTTACACCTAATATCTTCTTCTTTCTCCTCTTTCTTACTTCTTCTTTTTCCTATCTTTCTTACCACTAATATCTTCTTCTTCTTCTTCCTCTCTTTCTTACTGCTCATATCTTCTTCTTCCTCTCTTTCTTACACCTAATATCTTCTTCTTTCTCCTCTTTCTTACTTCTTCTTTTTCCTATCTTTCTTACCACTAATATCTTCTTCTTCTTCCTCTCTTTCTTAGACCTAATATCTTCTTCCTGCTCTCTTTCATACTCCTAATATCTTTTTCTTCCTCATACCTTCTTCTTCCTCTCTTTCTTACTACTACTATCTTCTTCTTCTTCCTCTTTTTCTTCCTCCTCTTACCTTCTTCCTCTCTTTCTTTCTACTACTATCTTCTTCTTCCTCCTCTCTTTCTTACTCCTCATATCATCTTCTTCCTCTCTTTCTTACTACTACTATCTTCTTCTTCCTCCTCCTCTCTTACTCCTCATATCTTCTTCCACCTCCTCCTCTTCCTTTACTTTCCCTTGCTTTTCAATCTTTTCTCCTTTCTCTTAGAATCATTTCACTTACCATTTCTTTTTTGTCAGCCATGACACTTCTCTTTTTCAATTCTTTTGTATCTCCTAAGTCTTCTTAATCTCTTCCATTCTCTGCAAATGCATTTTCCTCTCACACCTACAAGATAAACCAGATTCCATTAGAATTTCATTTTCTTAATCTTTACAAACATCTTCAGACTTTTCCTAAATGGTTCTTTGTGATGAAAATGATAATTTATTTCAAGTATATAATTTTTCTTTTTTAAGAACATATCAGATTTGTTTACCTTCTCAAAGAGGAAGCAAAGCTGACACAAATACCATTGTCTCTTCTATTCAATGTATACAGAGCTATCAGGAAAATTTATACTTACATTTTTACATTCATTGTAAAAATTATTTTCCTAAATTAAATTTAGGTTAAAAATAGCGCATTTGTAAAAAATATTTTAAAAAAAGAAAAAATTAAAAAATTGAAAGTTTGCTTTTATTAAATTGACAGCTATGAAGAATTATAAAAAATGGGTAATGTATTAAGCAGAAATGAATGAATATTGTGAAAGAATGAAAAAGAAAGAATGAAAGAGAAATGAAACAAAATGATGCCCAAATGGAAAGAAAAAAAATAAAAGGAAAGAAAAAAATAAAGCAGAAATGAAAAGAAGAAAGAAAAAGAAAAGAGTAAAAGAAAAGAGAGGTAAAAAAAATATGAAGAAGAAATGAAGACAAGAAAAGAAAAAATAAAGGAAGAAAAAAAAAGAAGAAAATATGATGGAAAAGAAAAAATGAAGAAAAGAAAAGAAAAAAGAAAAAGATGAAAACAAAAAATGAAAGAAAAGGAAAAAAGATAAAAAAAAAATTGGTAAAGAAGGAAAATATGAAGAAGGAAAATTAGAAAAATGAAAAGAAAAGATGAAGTAAAAGAAAGAAATGGATGAAGAAAAAAGAAACAGGAAAAAAAGGAAAAAAAGAAGAAAAGAAAAAGATAAAAAATAAAAAAAGAAGAAAAGGAAAGAAAAGGATGAAGAAAAAAGAAAGATGAAGAAAAGGAAAAAAGAGGAAAAAAAAAAAGATAAAAAATAAAAAAAGAAGAAAAGGAAAGAAAAAGAATTATGGCCCCCACTTCACATTTTTTTATCCTTAGGCATTCATCAACAACTTGAATAGTCCCATTAACTCCCAGCCAATGTAAATCTTTTAACCGATGAGCCCAAATGCGAATTGCAAATTGGAGATACCAAAATCAATCAAGTGCAGAAGTTTAAATATCTGGGAAGTGTTTTAGTAGAAGATGGAAAGTGTGACACTAAAATCTGAAGGTGTATTGGGATAGCCAAAGATGCATTTCAAAAGCCAAGCAAAGTAATAAGAAACAGAAAAATTTCACTAGAAACAAAGAAAAGAGCACTAAGCTGTTACATGATATCTGTCCTCTTGTATGGTAGTAAGTGCTGGACAATCTCCTCAAAGAATGAAAAAGAGACTTGAAGTAACAGAAATGTGGTTCTACAGAAGGATGCTGAGGATACCATGTACTGAACATGTGAGCAATGACAAAGTTTTAGAGAAAATGGAAACAAAAAGGAAACTTATACTTAACATCAGGAAGAGACATTTAAGGTTTCTAGGGCACATAATGAGGAAGGAGGGCTTAGAAAATTTGATACTCACAGAACAGATTGAAGGCAAGAGGAATAGAGGAAAACAGCATATGACATAGTGAGCTTGAGTAAATGGATGGTAGAACAGTATTTAAGAGACTTGGCAGAAAGACAAAAGTTATTTAGAGCTACAAAGGACAGGAAGTTGTGGAGGGCCATGATCGCCTACATCCTGAGTTTTTGGAATTTTTCCAAATTTGATCCTAACCATATTGCACAACTTGATCTGTTCACAGGTGAGATCCTGAAATATTACCCTCTTTATACTAGTCACCTTGTGGTCTGCAAGAGTAAGTGGTGTAACTTAGGGAAAGTTACTGAATAGAATAAACACACGAAGGAGGTTGGTAATGAACACTAATACTTAGGACACGAACAAGACATATAAGATTCACCAGCGGCGTGAAGAGAAGTGAGTTAAGTGAATTCCACAATGAATATCCAACCATAGGATATCTACCAACCGCCCCACATGGTCAGATGTGACATGAGGCTGAATTTAATGTAGGGTATCTGAGCCCATAGGCTCGGCCAAAAATTCCCCATAAACCCCATATAAAACGGGGTTCAGTAGCTGTTTCCTGAAATGAGACTCTGCCTTTTGACAAAGCCTCATCTGGGGATCCTCTCTGCCTCCAGACAGAGAGTTTGACCAGCGCAGCTGGAGATGAATTTCCAACTGCAGACCAACATACAGTATTTACTACTGCATTTATGTGAATGGAGACATACCCATTATCGCCTGTAGGTATGCTACAACAGTAAGTATGTTTCTTACGGTTTTTTTTCTAGCAGCCTTCCTATTCCTCCTTTATGACAACCAGATCCAATCTTGGGTTGAGATGTCAATCTGGATGTAAAAGCCCCAGAGCATTTGAATTTCATTACTTTACAGGAAAACCTTTGGTTTCTGGTCATACTGTGTGGTAATAAAATAAGCATATACCATCTCCCCTCTCACTTGTAACCATTCATCAAAATAAAATAAATGTTTTTCTGCATTGAACTTGAATTGGTCAAATAAAGCTTTATAAGCTTGTACTTAAAGTTGTATGACAGCATGGTGGAGTAATGGATAGCAGCTCAGATTGAGGAATCGGAGAGCTGAGTTTGAATTCCAGTTGAATCCATTACATTCACTTATGTGCTAATATCCTTGGGAAAGGTGTGAATCCTCTTATTCTCCCCTCAGCTATGGGTAAATAGCAGGATAGACTGGGTTCTATAGTCTTGGATGTCAACTGGTCTACTGCAGAAAGAAATACTGTGGGAAAAAATCTGCCTCGTCAGTCATGTATCAAAAGATACATGATCTCCTAAGTGTGTATCATGTATGGCACATAACTGAATGAAAGTTGTTACTATATTATATACTGTTTGCCTGGATGGACAAACTGATTTCATTTGCACAATTCCCAACATATGACTATTCATACTCTATCATGATAAAATATTAGAAGCTTGGTTTTACAGGTATTGAATGTTACAAGCCATTTCCTGCTCCATTGAGCTGTGTGAGCAAGATGAGAGGAGAGATCAGCTGTCAGGCTCTGGTCTTCTGGATTTTGGGGGCTGCATCCATATGGGTTTACAGTCTTAAAATGACATTTTCTGCTTATTATTATTATTATTACTATTACTATTATTATTATTGGTTATTACTGAACTTGTCTCTCAAAGCTTTAGATAAGAATGGTGAAGCTGAAGCTGTGACTATAGATATCTCAAAGACACTTGACAGGGTTTGGCATGCAGGCCTTCTTCACAAACTCAAGGACTATGATGTCCCTGGTTGAATATTTGTCTTAATTCAAATATAATTAACAAATCATCACTATTTACATTATTTGGACTATTGTCCTCATCTTTGTCACCATATTTATTACAACATTTTGGCCGTTGTACACTCCGGCCTTCTTCAGGTGGTTGGAATGTTGAACTAAACCCTTTATTTCACTCACTGGGGTAGACTGTTCTAGTTCCACATGCCATGTCTAATGGATGTCAGTTATCAGTTATCTCCCATTAATTCCCCTCTCTAAGTTCTCCATCGCCTTAACTAGGTATTGAACTCGCACTCTTTGGGTCCTGTCACTGGATCTAACTAATGTCAAATCATATCATAAAAGTTGTGCTGAATGGCCATGTTTCTAGATTATTTCACATTCATGCAGGCACACACCACTTTTTTTATCTTCATCATTTACTTGTGTCTTAAAAGACAGCTCAATAGGTCTAAGAAAAATTAACAGCTCCAGAAAATGCGTGTTTTATAGCCACCTCATGCTGGGAGGTCCTGGTCAACGGTGACAATTTGTTAATAATGTTGAATTTTCTCTCTCTCAGCTGGTGATCAGTTGATATTTTTGGGCAGCAATGAATAACATCAAACAAAAAGAATTTTAACATCTATTTTTATTACGGTCGACATGTACTAACTATCCAGTGGAGGTTGTTCCCTGTTACTGAGGAGCTATTTCAAACATGAAAGAGACCACTGTCTACATTGCTTGATGGTCAAGACTCGACTCCATGAAAAACGTTTCTATATCTACCATTCCCACACGAGCTCAGCCAATCAAAATCGACTTCCTTATTATGTCGTACATCTGACCTTGAAGGTCAACCTCTGGAAGTTGAAGCAGAGGTACACTTCCTCTAAAAATAATAGTCTGCTAAACTATTATTTAACATGACCTCCAATCAGGTGTTAACTGGGGCAAGAAATGGCTTGTTAATATTAATGCCTCCAAAACAAGACTGCTGCCTTTTAATCACCATAGAGACCAATTTTTGCCTTTCATCAGCAGGGATGTAATTTTTTTCTTCAAGAATTTTAAATAAGATTTTGCTACATAAATAAAAAGAAAGTTTAAGAAAGGGATAAAATTTAAAGAATGAATGAAAACAAGGAAAAGAAAGATTAAATGAAAGAGAGATAAGAAAGAAAGGAAAAATAACATTAAACAAAAAGAATGAAGAAAAGAGGAAAAACAGGATTTAATGAAAGATTGAGTAAAAGGGAAGGAAAAACTACATTTAATGAAAGAATGAATAAACAGAAAGGAAAAACAAGATTTAATGGAACATTGATGGAAAAGAAAGGACAAAACTTTATTAAACGGAAGAATGAAGAAAAAGAAAGATAACAACCAGATTTAATGAAAGAGTGAGGAAAAAGAAAAGAAAAAAATGACTAAATGAAAGAGTGATGAGAAATAATGGAAGAAACTACATTTAATGAGAGTGGAATGGGAAACAAAGGAAAAACGGCATTTAACGAAAGAACCATGCAAATGAAATGTAAACATTAAAGGAAAGACTGAAGAAAAAGAAAGAAAAACCTAGGTTTAATGAAAGAGTGAGTGAAATGAAAGGTAAAACTACATTTAACAAAAGAAGCAAGGGAAAGTGTTATGGTAATTTAACCAAGCATGCATGGACTCTCCCAGCTATAAATAGGAGCAGCTGCTGCCTTTTGGAGAGGGAAATTTCCAGCAGTCAGCTCTGACAGTCAAATCGAACATTCATGCTGTAACATTCTTGTTTGTATTATTGTTTCTGTTAATATCTTTGTTTAATTCAATTCCTCTCTTGGTGACTTTATTTCTGACCCTAACAACATCACAACAGAAAGAAAAGGAAAACTACATTAAATGAAAGAATGAAAAAAAAGAAAGAAAAACAGTATTTAATAAAAGAGTGGTGGAAAAGATAGAAAACTACATTTAACGAAAGAAGCATTGGAAAGAAAGGAAAAATGACATTAAACAAAAGAATGAAGAAAAAGTAAGAAAGAACAAGTTTTAATGAAAGAGTGAGGGAAAAGAAAGAAAAAACTAGATTTAATGAAAGAAGTATAAGAAAGAAAAGAAAGACAACATCAAACAAAAGAATGAAAAAAGAATAAAAATTAAGGAAAGAGTGAGGGAAAAGAAAGAAAAAACTATATTTAATGAAAGAAGTATGAGAAAGAAAAGAAAGACAACATCAAACAAAAGAATGAAAAAAGAAAAAAAATTAATGAAAGAGTGAGGGAAAAGAAAGAAAAAACTAGATTTAATGAAAGAAGTATGAGAAAGAAAAGAAAGACAACATCAAACAAAAGAATGAAAAAAGAAAAAAATTAAGGAAAGAGTGAGGGAAAAGAAAGAAAAAACTATATTTAATGAAGGAAGTAGAGAAAGAAAAGAAAGACAACATCAAACAAAAGAATGAAAAAAAAAAAAAATTAATGAAAAGAAAGTGAGGGAAAAGAAAAGAAAAAACTAGATTTAATGAAAGAAGTATGAGAAAGAAAAAAAAACAACATCAAACAAAAGAATGAAAAAGAAAAAAAAATTAAGGAAAGAAGTGAGGGAAAAGAAAGAAAAAAACTAGATTTAATGAAAGAAGTATGAGAAAGAAAAAGAAAGACAACATCAAAGAAAAAAGAATGAAAAAAAAAAAACTAGATTTAATGAAAGAAATGAGAAAGAAAAGAAAAGACAACATCAAACAAAAAAGAAAAAAAAAAAAAATTAAGGAAAGAGTGAGAGAGAAAAGAAAAAAAAAAAAGATATAATGAAATAAGTATGAAAAGAAAGAAAAGAAAGACAACATCAAAAAAGAAATGAAAAAAAAGAAAAAAATTAAAGAAAAGAGGAGAGAAAAGAAAGAAAAAACTAGATTTAATGAAAGAAGTATGAGAAAGAAAAGAAAGACAACATCAAACAAAAAGAATGAAAAAAAGAAAAAAAAAAAAAAAGAAAGAAAGAAAAAAGAAAGAAAAAACTATATTTAATGAAAGAAGTATGAGAAAGAAAAGAAAGACAACATCAAACAAAAGAATGAAAAAAGAAAAAACTAGATTTAATGAAAGAAGTATGAGAAAGAAAAGAAAGACAACATCAAACAAAAGAATGAAAAAAGAAAAAAAATTAAGGAAAGAGTGAGAGAAAAGAAAGAAAAAACTAGATATAATGAAATAAGTATGAGAAAGAAAAGAAAGACAACATCAAACAAAAGAATGAAAAAAGAAAAAAATTAATGAAAGAGTGAGGGAAAAGAAAGAAAAAACTAGATTTAATGAAAGAAGTATGAGAAAGAAAAGAAAGACAACATCAAACAAAAGAATGAAAAAAGAAAAAAATTAAGGAAAGAGTGAGGGAAAAGAAAGAAAAAACTAGATTTAATGAAAGAAGTATGAGAAAGAAAAGAAAGACAACATCAAACAAAAGAATGAAAAAAAAAAAAAATTAAGGAAAGAAGTGAAGGAAAAGAAAAAAAAAAACTATATTTAATGAAAGAAGTATGAGAAAGAAAAAAAAGACAACATCAAACAAAAGAATGAAAAAAGAAAAAAATTAAGGAAAGAGTGAGGGAAAAGAAAGAAAAAACTATATTTAATGAAAGAAGTATGAGAAAGAAAAGAAAGACAACATCAAACAAAAGAATGAAAAAAGAAAAAACTAGATTTAATGAAAGAAGTATGAGAAAGAAAAAGAAAGAAAAAATCCAACAAAAAGAATGAAAAAAAAAAAAAAAAAAAAGGAAAGAGTGAAGAGAATAGAAAGAAAAAACTAGATATAATGAAGAAAAGTATGAGAAAGAAAAGAAAAAGACAACATCAAAGAAAAAGAATGAAAAAAAAAAAAAATTAAAGAAAAGAGGAGGGAAAAGAAAGAAAAAACTAGATTTAATGAAAGAAGTATGAGAAAGAAAAGAAAGACAACATCAAACAAAAGAATGAAAAAAGAAAAAAATTAAGGAAAGAGTGAGGGAAAAGAAAGAAAAAACTAGATTTAATGAAAGAAGTATGAGAAAGAAAAGAAAGACAACATCAAACAAAAGAATGAAAAAAGAAAAAAAATTAAGGAAAGAGTGAGGGAAAAGAAAGAAAAAACTATATTTAATGAAAGAAGTATGAGAAAGAAAAGAAAGACAACATCAAAGAAAAAAAGAATGAAAAAAAGAAAAAAAATTAAGGAAAGAGTGAGGAAAAGAAAGAAAAAAACTAGATTTAATGAAAAGAAGTATGAGAAAGAAAAAGAAAGACAACATCAAACAAAAGAATGAAAAAAAAAAAAAAAAAAAGAAAATGAGGGAAAAGAAAAAAAAAAATATTTAATGAAAGAAAGAGAAAGAAAAGAAAGACAACAGAAAAAAAAAAAAAGAAAAAAAAAAAAGAAAAGGAAAGAAAGAAAGAAAAGAAAAATTTAATTTAATGAAAGAAGTATGAGAAAGAAAAGAAAGACAACATCAAAACAAAAGAATGAAAAAAAGAAAAAAAATTAAGGAAAAAAAGAGAGAAAAGAAAAAAAAACTAGATTTAATGAAATAAGTATGAGAAAGAAAAGAAAGACAACATCAAAAAAAAGAATGAAAAAAAAAAAAATTAAGGAAAAGAAAGAGAAAAAAAAGAAAAACTAGAAAAATGAAAAAGAAGAAAGAAAGAAAAGAAAGACAAGAAAGAAAAAAGAATGAAAAAAAAAAAATAAAGGAAAAGTGAAAAAAAAAAAAAAACAAATTTAAGAAAAGAAGTATGAGAAAGAAAAGAAAAGAACATCAAACAAAAGAAAAAAAGAAAAAAAAAGGAAAGAAAAGAAAGAAAAGAAAGAAAAAAACTAATTTAATGAAAGAAGTATGAGAAAGAAAAAAAGACAACATCAAACAAAAGAATGAAAAAGAAAAAAAAATTAAGGAAAGAGTGAGGAAAAGAAAAAAAAACTATATTTAATGAAAGAAGTATGAGAAAGAAAAGAAAGACAACATCAAACAAAAGAATGAATGAAAAAAAAAAAAAAGGAAAGAAGAGAAAAGAAAGAAAAAGAAAGATTTAAAGAAAGAAAATGAGAAAGAAAAAAAGAAACATGAAAAAAAAAGAAAGAAAAAAAAAAAAAGAAAGGAAAGAAAAGAAAAAAATATTTAATGAAAAAGAATGAGAAAGAAAAGAAAGACAACAAAAACAAAAAAGAAAAAAAAAGAAAAAAATTAATGAAAAGAGTGAAGAAAAGAAAGAAAAAACTAGATTTAATGAAAGAAGTATGAGAAAGAAAAAAAGACAACATCAAACAAAAGAATGAAAAAAAAAAAAATTAAGAAAAAAGAGTGAGGAAAAGAAAGAAAAACTATATTTAATGAAAAAGAAAAAAAGAAAAAAAAAAACAAGAATCAAACAAAAAGAAAGAAAAATAAAAAAAGATTTAATGAAAGAAAGAAAGAGAAAGAAAAAAAAGACAACATCAAACAAAAGAATGAAAAAAGAAAAAAAATTAAGGAAAGAGTGACGGAAAAGAAAAAAAAAACTATATTTAATGAAAGAAGTATGAGAAAGAAAAAGAAAGACAACATCAAAGAAAAAGAATGAAAAAAAAAAAAATTAAGGAAAGAGTGAGGGAAAAGAAAGAAAAAACTAGATTTAATGAAAGAAGTATGAGAAAGAAAAGAAAAAGACAACATCAAAGAAAAAAGAATGAAAAAGAAAAAATTAAGGAAAGAGTGAGGGAAAAGAAAAGAAAAAACTAGATTTAATGAAAGAAGTATGAGAAAGAAAAGAAAGACAACATCAAACAAAAGAATGAAAAAAGAAAAAAAAAAATTAGAAAGAAAAGAAAGAAAAGAAAGATTTAATGAAAGAAAAAGAAAGAAAAAAAGAGAAAGAAAAAAAAAAGAAAGAAAAAAAAAAAAAAAGAAAAGAAAGAAAGAAAAGAAAGAAAAATCATTTAAAAAAGAAATGAGAAAGAAAAGAAAAAAATCAAAGAAAATTTGAAAAAAAAAAAAAGATTTAATGAAAGAAAGAAAAGAAAGAAAAGAAAGACAACATCAAACAAAAGAAGAAAAAAAAAAAAAATTAAGGAAAGAGAGAGAGAAAAGAAAGAAAAAACTAGATATAATGAAATAAGTATGAGAAAGAAAAGAAAGACAACATCAAACAAAAAAGAATGAAAAAAAAGAAAAAAAATTAATGAAAAGTGAGGAAAAGAAAGAAAAAAACTAGATTTAATGAAAAAGTATGAGAAAGAAAAGAAAGACAACATCAAACAAAAGAATGAAAAAAAAAAAAATTAATGAAAGAGTGAGGGAAAAGAAAGAAAAAAACTAGATATAATGAAAGAAGTATGAGAAAGAAAAGAAAGACAACATCAAACAAAAGAATGAAAAAAAAAAAAAATTAAAGAAAAGAAAGGGAAAAGAAAAGAAAAAAAACTATATTTAATGAAAGAAGAGAAAGAAAGAAAAGAAAGACAACATCAAACAAAAAGAATGAAAAAAGAAAAAAAAGAAAAGGAAAAGAAGGAAAGAAAGAAAAAACTATATTTAATGAAAAAGAAGTATGAGAAAGAAAAGAAAGACAACATCAAAAAAAAAGAATGAAAAAAAAAAAAACTAGATTTAATGAAAAAAGTATGAGAAGAAGAAAAGAAAGACAACAAGAAAACAAAAGAATGAAAAAAAAAAAAAAAATTAAGGAAAGAGTGAGAGAATAGAAAAGAAAAAACTAGATATAATGAAAGAAGTATGAGAAAGAAAAGAAAAGACAACATCAAAAAAAAGAATGAAAATGAAAAAAAAAAAATTAAAGAAAGAGTGAGGGAAAAGAAAAAAAAACTAGATTTAATGAAAAAGTATGAGAAAGAAAAGAAAGAGAAACATCAAACAAAAAGAATGAAAAAAAAAAAAATTAAGGAAAGAGTGAGGGAAAAGAAAGAAAAAAACTATATTTAATGAAAGAAGTATGAGAAAGAAAAGAAAGACAACATCAAACAAAAGAGAAAAAAAAGAAAAAAAAATTAAGGAAAAGTGAGGGAAAAGAAAGAAAAAACTAGATTTAATGAAAGAAGTATGAGAAAGAAAAAGAAAGACAACATCAAAACAAAAGAATGAAAAAAGAAAAAAAAAAATTAAGGAAAGAGTGAGGGAAAAGAAAGAAAAAACTAGATTTAATGAAAGAAGTATGAGAAAGAAAAGAAAGACAACATCAAACAAAAAAGAAAAAAAAAAAAAAAAAATTAAAGGAAAGAAAAGAGGGAAAAGAAAGAAAAAAACTATATTTAATGAAAGAAGTATGAGAAAGAAAAGAAAGACAACATCAAACAAAAAGAAAAAAAAAAAAAAAAAATTAAGGAAAAAGTGAAGAGAAAAGAAAGAAAAACTAGATTTAATGAAAGAAGTATGAGAAAGAAAAGAAAGACAACATCAAAAAAAAGAATGAAAAAAAAAAAAAAAAAAAGGAAAGAGTGAGGGAAAAGAAAGAAAAACAAATTTAATGAAAAGAAGTATGAGAAAGAAAAGAAAGACAACATCAAACAAAAAATGAATGAAAAAAGAAAAAAATTAAGGAAAGAAAGTGAGAGAAAAGAAAAGAAAAAACTAGATTTAATGAAAGAGAAAAAAAGAAAGAGAAAGAAAAAAAAAGACAACATCAAACAAAAGAATGAAAAAAGAAAAAAATTAAGGAAAGAAAGTGACGGAAAAGAAAGAAAAAACTATATTTAATGAAAGAAGTATGAGAAAGAAAAGAAAAAGACAACATCAAACAAAAAGAATGAAAAAAAAGAAAAAAATTAATGAAAAGAGTGAGGGAAAAGAAAGAAAAAACTATATTTAATGAAAAGAAAGTATGAGAAAGAAAAGAAAGACAACATCAAACAAAAAATGAAAAAAAAAAAAAAATTAAGGAAAGAGTGAGGAAAAAGAAAGAAAAACTAGATTTAATGAAAGAAGTATGAGAAAAAAAAGAAAGACAACATCAAACAAAAGAATGAAAAAAAAAAAAAAAAAAGGAAAGAAGAGAAAAAGAAAGAAAAACTAGATTTAATGAAAGAAAAGTATGAGAAAGAAAAGAAAGACAACAAGAAAACAAAAGAATGAAAAAAAAAAAATTAAGGAAAGAGTGAGGGAAAAGAAAGAAAAACTATATTTAATGAAAGAAGTATGAGAAAGAAAAGAAAGACAACATCAAACAAAAGAATGAAAAAGAAAAAACTAGATTTAATGAAAAGAAAAGAAAGAGAAAGAAAAAGAAAGACAACATCAAACAAAAAGAGAAAAAAAAAAAAAAAATTAAGGAAAGAGTGAGAGAAAAGAAAGAAAAACTAGATATAATGAAATAAGTATGAGAAAGAAAAGAAAAGACAACATCAAACAAAAGAATGAAAAAAAAAAAAAAAAAATTAATGAAAAAGTGAGGAAAAGAAAAAAAAAACTAGATTTAATGAAAGAAGTATGACAAAGAAAAGAAAGACAACAAAAAAAAAAAAAGAAAAAAAAAAAAAAAATTAATGAAAGAGTGAGGGAAAAGAAAGAAAAAACTAGATTTAATGAAAGAAATGAGAAAGAAAAAGAAAGACAACATCAAACAAAAGAATGAAAAAAGAAAAAAAATTAAGGAAAGAGTGAGAGAAAAGAAAGAAAAAACTAGATTTAATGAAAGAAGTATGAGAAAGAAAAGAAAGACAACATCAAACAAAAGAATGAAAAAAAAAAAAAATTAAGGAAAGAGTGAGGGAAAAGAAAGAAAAAACTAGATTTAATGAAAGAAGTATGAGAAAAAAAAAAAGACAACATCAAACAAAAAAGAATGAAAAAGAAAAAAAATTAAGGAAAGAGTGAGGAAAAGAAAGAAAAAACTAGATTTAATGAAAAAAGTATGAGAAACAAAAGAAAGACAACATCAAACAAAAAGAATGAAAAAAAAAAAAAATTAATGAAAGAGTGAGGGAAAAGAAAGAAAAAACTAGATTTAATGAAAGAAGTCTGAGAAAGAAAAGAAAGACAACATCAAACAAAAGAATGAAAAAAGAAAAAAATTAATGAAAGAGTGAGGGAAAAGAAAGAAAAAACAAGATTTAATGAAAGAAGTATGAGAAAGAAAAGAAAGACAACATCAAACAAAAGAATGAAAAAAGAAAAAGAATTAAGGAAAGAGTGAGGGAAAAGAAAGAAAAAACTAGATTTACCAAAAGAATAAAAAGCAAGAAAGAAAAAACAAGATTTAATTAAGTAATAAGAAAAAAAAGGGAAAACTATTTGGTCAGAATAAAGGTTTAAAGCATTTTTCAATAGCTCGCATTTAAATACATGATTTCATTTTGACATTTTTCTATATGATCTGTGTGTGAATTATGAATTTTAAATGTTAGCATGTTAAAATGGAATAAAATGAAATGTATTTTCATCATTTGATGCTTTTTTTTATATCCAGAAAGGAAAAACATTATGCAAGCAAAAAAAGAAAAAGAATATAACATTCAGAGTTATAGCATCTTAGTTGAGAATTTTTCAGAAATTGTTCACTAGATTCAAAAGTGGAAATTTTGATTGAGAAACCAAGAACATACCAGTTGGATTGCAGTCATTGATGTTGATGAAATTGAAACTCTAAAAATTAATCTCGGGTACAGATTACAGATCACAGGCCATTACAGAAATATTCTCCCTATTTCATATAGGCAGTGTAAGGGAGATGTAAAAAACACTTGAATATCAAGTTCACAACAATGTTTGAGAGTCTAAAGATTTCTTTTTAATTATTTTATCTAAAGTACAAAAATAAAGCCAAAGGGGTTACTGAGTGTGAAACAATAAAGAAAAGAAAACCATTATTAAGGAGAAAGAACAAAAAAAGAAGAGGAATAAAGAATTAGATAACAATTGACATTGCTTTTAAGTTTTTGAAGATCAAATTTAACTTGAAAGCAAGAATTTGGAAGTGAATTTCATAAGCAAGAAGTGCAAGAAAAGAAACTGCTAGCATAAAACTTTATATCTAGCCATTTCAACTGTAAAATGATGAGACCTAACTGCCAATCTAGTACTTTGCTTAAGAAATAAGAGAAAAACATATTAAGAAGAGAGTTCAATAAATGAACAGGATTCAAGGAGACAGAAGATGACAATTGATACTGCATATAATTTTTGAAGATCAAATTTGACTGGAAAGAATGAAGCCAGAAGAAACCCCTAGGATACAACCTATGTTTACACCAAGCCATTTCAACTGTAAAATGATGAGAACTAGCTGCCAATCTAGTGCTTTGCTTTAATTCATAAAGTCTAGGTGCCATAGAACAGTGCTATTCAAAGTGGTGGTTCATGGGCTGGTGCCATTACACAAAGTATCAGCTACTGATATGCCGCCAGTGTCCAGGCCATGCTAAGGAATTATTTGAAGCTTATTTTTTATTACTTTTTATATGTTTTGATATTGAATTATTTTTTTCAAAATAAATGGAAGATAAAAAATAGTCAACTTTTATTATATTTATTATATATATCATTTCCGGTATAAATTAATATTACCATGAAATATTACAGGTACGTGACACATTGAGAAGAAAAAAAATGCTGGTCTGCCATATCAGATAGTTTGAGAAGCACTGGTATAGAGAAAAATTCATCTGAACAATTACCATGAAAGTATTTATACGAAAGGCACAGGGGAGCTACTTTATGTCAGTGGGAAAGTGACTCAAGCCAGGATGCCAGGTTAGGACCAATGACATTGCAGATTCTTTGGATTTTATCAAGGATCTTTAAATATATAGAAGGAGCATCAGAACACATGTAGCAGCAATATTTAAAGCATGGACGAATGGCAGACTTACAAATGGATTCTGGTGAGAAAAATTGTCTAGCATGACACAGTGAACCATCTTTCCTAGCAGCTGACCTAGCAATTGATTCAATATAATCTTTCATCTCCATGTCAGTAGAGCATGTTAGCCTCAGAAGGCACAATCAGTCACTCTCTAGGAGGTTAGCATCAGCCATGCTGATGGAAGACAAAATGTGTTCTCTCAGATGATTACTAGAGAGCAGTTTTCTTTTGGAGATATTAAAATTAACAAGCCATTTGTTGCCCCAGTTAACAGAAGTTTTTAGGTCACTTTTGAGATCAGCTGCTTAATATTAAGACAGGAGTAAATAGTTGCATCATCAGCGTAGATACCAAGAGTACTGATGACATCAGGATGGTCTTTGATGAAAATTAGGAACAACATAGGTCCAAGGATAAAGACCTGAAGAACACCTCCATTTATGCAAAAAGATCTAGAAGAGTGGCCATTCAAGATAACTTTCACTTTACAATTTGATAAGAAAGACTGAATCATTTCAAAAATTTGTCCAGAAATACCATAACCTTTCAGCTTGTGAAAAAGACTGATATGTCAGACCCTGTCAAATTTAGGTCACATTTGAGATCAGCTGCCAATTTGACCATATCTAATTGATCAGACTTACTATTTAATGGACCACATTTCATCTGTGTTTCTCTGTTCAAATCCAAGAAAAACAAGACCTGTATTTAGAGAACAATCAGAGGTAATGAATAATGGATTGTTTACAACATTGTGGAGTGAAAAATATTCTGCAGAAAATGTTATGAGTCATCATTAACCCTTTGAAAAATTTTCTTATGAAGAAGGAGATTCTGTGTATCTGGTAGGATTTTAAGGGCTTTGTTTATTATAAGATCCTTCTGTAAGATCAGATATTGATTTAAGATAAGTAGTGTTCCCAATGAGATCAATTAAAGGAATCAACTGATGAAAAGCATCTGGAATTGACCAAAAAAGAGAGTATTTTCTTCTATCAGGACTCTGCCAGACCTTTCATCTCTTTGCAGACCCAGTAGAAATTAGAGTTGCTTTGATAGAATGTCCTACTATACCCACTGTACTCACCTGAAATTGCACCTTGATATCATCATTTATTTCAATGTGGACTCTATATTGTTGCAGGATCCCAAAATTTGAATGATTTCACCAGCAAAAGCATTGTTCAGTCCTGAACATAAAATGGGAATACTGTGTGACCAACAACAAAGTCATTGAAAGTGCTAATAGACAAAGCATTGAATTGGTGATCAGGAAACAGTGTCTTTGAGGGTCAGGACATGTAGCAAGAAAAGAAGAGTCAAGGTTTCTATGTCAAGTCTTATTCAATGAGCTCACTTCAGGGATAAGACCATGGCGTTGCCCTCTTTGAAGATACAAGTACCAACTCAAAAAAGCACTGAAACTCATTGGATTTCAGCCTAAATCATTTGAAACATGAGCCCAAGACTGTAGTAACTGATGGTGTTCCATCACTTTTGGAACCAAAAATTTTGAGGCCACCAGAAGAGAAAAGGAAGAAATCAAACAATAGAAAATAAATCAATCTTGTCCACCACCAATGTTACCATACAGTCAATGTCATCAGCTCCTCTATACAAGAATTGGTCTGCTTAGTCATCAGCGCCATCATCATAAAGGAAGTGATCAGAAAAGAAGAAATTAAATTTTTGGATATAAGATAAAGTCAATGACAATATCTACAATATTCTCTTAATGGGAAGAAAATCAATTTTCTGGAAGCCCGTAAAATCCATTCAGACCAGTTTATCAACTGGAACAATGCCAAGTTCTAGTAGGATGTAATCATGCTGCTCTCTCAAAGATGGTGAAACATAGTGGAACAAAATGGAACATATTTGGTTGAATAAATCTTTGTGCAAATATCTAAATATTGTTATTGAAATTCGCTTAAGAATCCTAAAAATTTTTGTTAAGACCCAGTAAATTTAATAAAAGAGTGTGAAAAACGAAAGGAAAAGTAAGAAAAAAGTAATGTAGTAAAAGCAAAAATATATCTATATATTTGCCTTATTTTTTTGCTTTTAATATATCATTTTTCAACATTTTTGTTTAATTTTTACTATTTCATTTTTCTTTAATATTTTTGCTTTATCTTTTTGAAGAATGAGGAGAATTAGAAGAAGAAGGAGGAGGAGTAAAAGAAAAAGTAGAAGAAAAAGGAGGAGGAGTAGAAGAAGATGAAGAATGAGGAGGAGTAAAAGAAGAAAAAGAGGAGGAGAAAACGGAGGAGGAGGATTAGAAGAAAAAGGAAGAGGAGTAGAAGAGGAAGAATAAAAAGGAGGAGGAATAAAAGAAGAAAAAGTAAGAGGAGCAGAAGAAGAAAGAGGTGGAAAAGAAAGAAAAAGGAGGAGGAGTAGAAGAAGAAAATGGAGGAGTAGTAGAAGAAGATAAAGAATGAGGAAGAAGATGAGGAGGAGTAAAAGAAGAAAAAGGAAGTGGAGGAGAAAAAGAAAGAGCAGAAACAGTAGAAGGAGGAGGAAGATTAGAAGAAAAAATTCAGAGGAGTAGCAGAAGATGAAGAAAAAGGAGAGAGAATAAATAAAAAAAGTAAGAGGAGTCAAAGAAGAAAGAGGTGGAAGAGAAAGAAAAGGAGGAGGAGTAGAAGAAGGAGGCAGAGTAGTAGAATAAGAAAAAGAAGGAGAAGTAGAATAAGAAAAAGGAGGAGAGGTAGAATAAGAAAAAGGAGGAGAGGTAGAATAAGAAAAAGGAGAAGTAAAAGAAGAAAAAAGTAAACAAAAACAAGTACAGAAAAGAAAAAAACTTGAAAAATCAAGGAATAGCTTAAAAAGATGAAGAAGAAAAAGAAACATGTTCATGTTTTGTTTTTTTTATAAGATATCTTGAAGAACCTGACAAAAATGCCCTTCCCAATATTTTGGAACAGCAAACATATTACTGGATTGATTACTCCGCTTTTGTCAAGTTGGCTTAAGTGCAAAATGCTTAAATATCAGATGTCCTCAAAAAGGTTTGCAAAAATGAAACCTAAAAAACATGGAAAGAAATACATATGCATAAAAATGTGTTAACAAATTTAGGATTTAAAAAAAAAATTATTTAGGGATATGAATCCAAAGTGGCAAATTTTGAAATTGATTTAAAAAAGAATTAAACATTTTCCCAAAAGCATAATTTTGCCTGACACCACCTGAAAGAGTTCCAAGAAATCCAGCTCATCTCTATATCCTTCTGTCTCAAAAATATTTTCAATTTATACAGACATTTACTACAATTATTTCATCTCCACATTGAAAGGCACTTTATAACTCCACTATATTATTAATATTCTTATTAGAGTTTATCAAAAGTATCTTCATTTTTACATATTACAAGGCAAATTTAATGCACACATCTAAAGGCTATCTATGCCTTTTCTTCATCACCAACAACATATAATAACTATTTCATTTGTTGGCTATTGTGGTATGTGAGGGCTTCCTTACTTTGATTAGTTCAGCAGTAGCAGCAATAGAAATAATCAGCAGAATTCATAAAACTGCTGACTGAGCCTTATTTGGTCTCTTTTCTACTTTTCCCTTTCAGCGGCTGCTACCTTCAAGGCAAGGTCTTTATCCGCATTTCTCTTTCAGCAGCTGCTACTTTCAAGGCCAGCTTAAAGGACTACTCACAATCCTTGCAAAAGAAAACACATGGCCTGTCCTGGTAGATTAGCTTAAGATTTCTCATTCTTCATGGGAACAAGCAGAGAAATCTTCTTTTGAGACACCTACTTGAAGAAGCTACTTACAACCCTTGCCGCAGAAGACATGTACCAGTCTTGGAAGTTTGAAACTCAGATTTCTCATTCCCCGTGAGAACAAACTAAGAAATCTGTCTCTATGAATCATCTACTCAAGAACTTTATTAACTGGGAAACCCAACACTTTTTCCTGCAAAATACCACTATTTTACACTCTCTTTGAACCACAAATAAAAGCTGTTAAACAGTTATTTTGAGCCTTGGGTTTTGTTCATTCCCCTCTCACTGCTGAACACCCACACATGCAAATGGGAAAAATTCCTACAAGCAATAATATTAAGGTGTATCAAACATATTTTTTTTTACAGACATTTGCATTATTATTATTATGATAATGATGATATGTGTCATTATCTTACCAGATAGTCATTTTAAGCGCCAAATTGCCGAATCCCTTTCAAGGTCATGAGTAAAAAAGTGAATTGTGAGTGAGTTATCACTGCACATTTGGGATAGATCTTTACTCCAAAATAAATTCCATGGGGATTTCCAAAAACTAGCAAGAACACTCCATTATTACTATTGTTGTTATTATTATTATTATTATTATTATTATTATTGTTGTTATTATGATAATAATTATTATTATTACTATTATTGTGGTTTTATGATTATTATTATTATTATTGTTGTTGTTGTCAATTTGTATTTTTATTGTTGTTATATTTATTATTATTGTTGTTGTATTATATGTTATTATTATTTTGTTATATTATTATTATCATTTTGTTGTCATAATTATTTTTGTTATTGTTATTATAATTATTATTGTTGTTGTAATTATTATTATTATTATTGTTGTTGTTATTATAATTATTATTATTGTTGTTGTTATTATTATTATTATTGTTGTTGTTATTATAATTATTATTATTATTATTGTTGTTGTGATTATAATAATAATAATTATTGTTGTTGTTGTTGTTGTGATTATAATAATAATAATTATTGTTGTTGTTGTTGTGATTATAATAATAATAATTATTGTTGTTGTTGTTGTGATTATAATAATAATAATTATTGTTGTTGTTGTTGTTGTGATTATAATAATAATAATTATTGTTGTTGTTGTTGTTGTTGTGATTATAATAATAATAATAATTGTTGTTGTTGTTGTTGTTGTTGTTGTTGTTATTATTATTATCAGGATGATGATGTATCTGGGTGTATCACAATTATTTCATTGTATACAACTCTTTACTCCAAAATGTATTCAATGGAGGCTTCTAAAATGATCTATTACTCTATATTATTATTATTTTTTTTTATTTCTGTTGTATACTTATTTTTTGAGGATCCCAACCAGAGACCTAAGCTCAGCAATGGCAAAAAAAAGTCAGACAACCTAAGACCAAACACAGTTTACACAGATAAAAACTCTTTGTAAGGTGTAAGCTGTACTTGTGAGTAATTTTTTTTGTTTGTTTTTTAAGGCATGAGTTACCAGGGATCCCTTTAATGAGTCTATCAGCACATTTTCAAATAAAACTGAAGGCTCAACTATAACTGAAATCATTGATGTCCTTATGTACCACTTGTTTTTTTTAAATTTCTACTTCCAGAACCTTGTATTTTGATAGTTTTTTGCTTTTTTTTTTGAAGATCATTGACAGCCATGTCAATAAGAAAGCAGATTCTGTTCTTGTGGTCTTTGATCACAATGCCTGGGTGATTAGCTTCGATTGTTCTGTCTGCGTGTAAAGACCCATAACATTGTTTCAGGTCCTATCTCTTTTACCAGGTCTGGATGATATTCATACCAGTTACAGTTTCCTTTCCATAAAAGTTGCAGATTTTCCAGTCCAGATACTGACCCACACTGTAATGACGAGTTTGATATTCAATGGGCGCTAACACTGTGCTTGTTGTTGTCAGTTGTTTCTTGATGTTTATCACACAATCTGAATTTCAGGTGAACCCAATATTTTAGTACATGTGTTTGGTAACTTCACAGTTATTTCATTGTATGTAGTTCTTTACTCCAAAATGTATTACATGGAGTCTTCTAAAAATTATCTCTCCTCTTTATCACTATGTATTGATTTGGTTGTTTCACAACTATTTCATTGTATATAGATCTTTACCCCAAAATGTAGTTCATGGAAACTTCTAAAATCTATCTACTCATTATTCTTATTGTTGCTGTTTTGCTGTTATTTTATATTGTTATCAGTACTGTTCATTTGTATCTTTTGTTTTCATTGTTTTCATGGCGGACGCAGATATTGAGTTTCTGACTGTTCTGTGACATTATTTTAAACTGGGCCTGAAAGCGAATGCAGCTGTTTTCAGAATTCGGGAAATGAAAGGAAATGAAACAATATATGATCATCTTGCTCAAAACTGACTACAGCATTTTAAGGATGTTGTCTTGTCTCTTAAACTAAAACTCAGAACTGGACAAACATCAGTTTTATATTACAGTTGCTTGAAAACACAATGGAAAAGGGAATCAGACCAGAAGCTCTGGAAAAATTTTGGATGATGTTCGATCATCAAAAGATACAAAAAAATAGAAAAAAAAAAAAAAAAAATCATTTCAGAGTTTTTGATATATGTCAAATAAAATTTGGTTTAAGATACACCAATATAAAAGTTTTTTAAGAGATGTACAATTTTGGGGAAAATTTATTTTTGAATATGAAGAAGAAATTTATTTTCTTACTTTCTTTTTCATTCTAAATTGCTAATATTTTATTTTACCTTTTTTTTTTAAATTTCTTTCTTTATTTCATCTAAATACCTATAATTCTGTTTTCTTCTTTTTATATTTCTCTTTCTGTTTTCTATCATTCTATTTTCTTTCTTTCTTCTGAATATTTATTTTCCTCTTTTTCTGTTTCTCTTTCTTTCTTTCTTTTAAATATCTATCACTCAATTTTCCTCTTTCTTTTTTCTTTCTTCTGAATATCTATTTTCCTCTTTTTCTGTTTCTCGTTCTTTCTTCTAAATATCTATCATCTTATTTCCCTCTTTTTCTTTCTTTTTTCTTCCAAATATATATCATTTTATTTTCTCTTTTCACTTTCTTTATTTCTTTCTTTCTTCTAAATATGTATTGTTCTGTTTTCATCTTTTTCACTCTTTCTTTCTTTTTCTTCTAAATACCTATCACTCCAGTTTTTATCTTCTTTCTTTCTTTTAAATATCTATCATTCTAATTTCCTCTTTTTCTTTACTTGTCTGTCTGTCCATATTTCCTTTTCCCCTTTTCCCACTGCCTACCTGCCTTTCTTTCTCCTCTTACCTTTTTTCATTCTCTTAATTTATTTTCTTTTTGTTATTCATCTAATATTCTATCTCCATTATAAATCTACAGATGAAAGCAATCACCACATATTCATGAAGAATCTTCTCTTGGAACCTAACACTCTTGGAGTTACTATCAATTATAACTTTCTTTGTTGATGTTTAAGAAATAAAATTCATTTTTTATTTTAGTATACTCTTAGTGACAGCTGTCTGAATTGACAAAGAGATGGAGAGAGAATCCAAAACCTTGTCATGCATGTTATCTTTGATATATATATATATATATATATATATGAAAATAGAGAATTTTGCTTATGTGTTAAAATAGACATGATTGTCAGCAATTTTTGCTGAAAGCGGACTTTTAATTTTACTTGTGGAAGGTATTTGATTTTAAGAAAATATGGCATATCAGCAAAGAAATAAAGATGGAGAAAGAAAGGAAAAGATTATATGGATGAATGAAAGAAAATTTGGTGAACCAGGAAAGGAAAAAAGATGGAGAAATGTAAATGGATGAAAAAGATGGAGAAATGTAAATGGATGAAAAAGATGGAGAAATGTAAATGGATGAATGAAAAAAAAATAAGAAAATGTTGGAAGAAGGAATCATAAAGAAAGAAAAAAAAATGGTAGAAATAAAAAACAAAAATCTTTTCAGAGTTTTTGATATACACCAAATGAAAGCTGGTTTAAGATACACCAATATAAAGGTTTCTTTAAAAGATGTACAATTTTGGGGAAAAATTATTTTTGAACATGAAGAAGAAATTTATTTTTTTCTTTCTTTTTTATTCTAAATAGCTAATATTTTGTATTACCTTTTTTTAATTCCTCTTTTTCTTTCTTTTGTCTAATTACCTGTCATGCTATTTACCTCTTTTTCTTTCTTTCAAATATCTATCATTCTTTTTTTCTCTTTTTCTTTCTTTCTTCTAAATATCTATCATTCTATTTACCTCTTTTTCTTTCTTTCAAATATCTATCATTCTTTTTTTCTTTCTTTCTTCTAAATATCTATCATTCTATTTACCTCTTTTTCTTTCTTTCAAATATCTATCATTCTTTTTTTCTCTTTTTCTTTCTTTCTTCTAAATATCTATCATTCTATTTACCTCTTTTTCTTTCTGTCAAATACCTATCATTCTATTTCTTCTTTTTCTTTCTTTCTTGTATCTCTGTATGTTTAGTTTTGTAAATATCTATCATTCTCTTTTCTCTTTTTCTTTCGTAGATACTTTCTTCTAAATATATATCATTCTATTTTCCTCTTTTCTCCCTTTCTTTCAATCTATTTTCTTCTTTTTCTGTTTCTCTTGCTTTCTTTCTTTTTTTCTTTCTTCTAAATATCTATCATTCTAGTTTCCTCTTTCTTTCTTTCTTCTAAATATCTATCATTCTATTTTCCTCTTTCTTTTTTTCAAATATCTATCAATCTATTTTCCTCTTTTTCTGTTTCTTTATCTTTCTTTCTTCTAAATATCTATCATTATATTTTCCTTTCTTTCTTCTAAATATCTATCATTCTAGTTTCCTCTTTATTTCTTTCTTTCTTTCATTTTTTTCTAAATATCTATCATTCTAGTTTCCTCTTTCTTTCTTTCGTTTAAATATCTATCAATCTATTTTCCTCTTTATCTGTTTCTCTTTCTTTCTTCTAAATATCTATCATACTGTTTTCCTCTTTTTCTCGCTTTCTTTCTTAATATCTATCAATCTATTTTCTTCTTTTTCTGGCCAAAATCTATCTTAAATATTTGTAAGTCTACTATTTGTCCACACTTTGAATATTGCTGTCACATGTCATCCAGTACCCCTACTATATACTGAGAGATCCTTGATAAAATCCAAAGAAGAATCTGCAATGTCATTGGTCCTGACCTGGCATCCCATTTTCAGTCACTTCTTACCACCATAATGTAGCTTCTTTGTGATAAATATTTTCATGGTAATTGCTCTGATCAGCTTTCCTCATTGTTAACTTGACTTTACAAATTTATGTGCAATACTAGATTACCAACTAGGTCTCATCATTTTACAGTTGAAATGGCTAGATGTAACCATAAGTTCTATGCCAACAGTTTCTTCTCTAGCACTCCTCAATTGTGGAACTATCTTCCAGCAAGGTCAGTCAGTAGACCTAACAAGTGATTAGATATTGTCGCTCTACTTCATGTCAGTGAAAAATGTGAATTCAAGAATTCATAAAGTGTTGTTCTTCTGGAGTTCAGCATCAGCCATTCTGAAGGCAGAAAAGTTTCTCTATTGTGATTAAATGAAAATAGTTTTGCTTTGGAGGCGTTAAAATTTACAAGTCATTTCTTGCACCAGTTAACCACTGATTGGGGGTCCTTTACAAGAGCAACTTCCAATTCATATTATTTTAATCAAGATGAAAAAAGTATGTATCATATTGGGAACTAGAGAGACTGCTTTGAATACTTCTTACTCCCTCCTTACCCCTATTTTACAACAATCTTGCTTAATAACCCTCTACCATGAGTGGCCCTTAGGACTTGGATTCAGTGAACTAATAGTATATAAAAAAAAAGATGACATTAAATATAACTTCAACAAAAGTGTAACTGCTAATAATTATTTACTTTTGATTTTTTTTTTATTGTTTCACACCAAACAAGGTGATAATGCCACAAGAATGCAGGAAGTTACAGGGAGTGAAAGTGAATGAGAAGTCTGATAATGGGGAGGATTTAGGAAAAGACCAAAAGGAACAGGGTTCAAGAGAATAGACAATGACGATTAATTTTACACTTAAATTTTTGAACATTGTAGTTATCAGGGAAGCAAAAAATTGGAAGAGAGTTCTACAGGTGGGAAGTGCGAGAAAAGAAAGTGTTAGGGTAGAAATGGTAGTTGCATTTAGCTACATCAACAGTAAAATTTTGAGACCTAGTAACCAATCAACTCAGAAACTGGTTGGTCAGACATTCGTCTTTGGTTCACGGTTAAATAATTGAACCATTTGCAAGGAATTTGGAAATAGGGCAAAAGCAAGGTACAATTTTAAAGTTGCAAGATGTGATTAAATGGTGCCAACTTAGACATTACTTGCAAGTGACATGTCAGCTATAAGTTTGTGTATCCAGTTTTGGGGATTAACTGTCTGTAAATTGGCCAACATTTCTCAAGTATCCATTGTGTATTTCATTAGTGTTACTATTAAGATGCAACATCTCCATCTTGGTTTCTACTGTAGGTATTTAGGATTGCACTTACTGAATATATACTATAGAATACTAAAACAAAAATCGCTAAACAATTACATCACAAATGTGTCTCCTTAGGCGATGTCAAACCACTGCTGAGTGAAAGATTAATTTCATTTCTAATTTTGTGTACAGTGAAATTATACTCCACCTATTATCATTTTACCTATACATATAGATATATATATATAGTTGGTATATGTGATTGAATTGCTCTCAGTATATCTTCTTTCCTGAAACTCTGAAATTATTAACAACCATCCTAGATTCAGAAGATTAGTTATTATTAAAAATAATGTTTATAGTAATAAGACATATATATATATATATATATATATATATATATATATACATATATATATATATATATATATATATATATATATATATATATATATGTATATATATATATATATATATATATAGATAATTCATCATTATTATTATTAAACATCATATATATATATATATATATATATATATATATATATATATATATATATATATATATATATATGATAATAATAATAATGCTAATTAGAATTTAATAACAAGATTGTTTGTTATAATTTAAGAAATTCAAAAGCAGGATAGCAACTCAAACGCATGTGCCCACCCACTATAAATAATCTTTATAGAAATAATAAAAAAGAAAATATATATATATATATATATATGTATGTATATATATATATATATATATATATATATATATATATATAGCTATCTGAAAAATGTACAACGTTTTTACATTCATTATAAAAATTTTTTAAACTAAATTAGGTTAAAAAATAGTATATTTGTAAAAATTATTTAAAAAATTGAAGAAATAAAAATATTGAAAGTTTGCTTTTTATTAAATTGACTCTTTTTTTTTCAAATTCACTCCAAGCAAGGCAGTAAAGCCACAAACACACAAGGCATTACTGCGTGTGAAAGAATTTGAAAACAGAAAACATTATGAAGGAGTGGGAACAATGGAAGAGCAATCAGTAAGATAGTAGATAATGATTGACATTGCATTTAAATTTATGAAGATCAAAGTTGGCTGGAAAGCATGGAGCTGGAAGAGTTCCATAAGTGATAAGTGCACAAAAAGAAACTGTTTGCATAAAACTTATAGTTACATCTAGCCAGTTCAACTGGGAATTGATGAAACCTTGCCACCAATCTAGTATTGCACTTAAATTTGTAAAATCTAAGTGTCATAGCAAAGAGTTCATCCGAAAAATTACCATGAAAGTATTTACAGAAAAGGTACAAAGAAGCAAACTTTATGGTGGTGGGAAAGTGACTGAAGCTGAGGTACCAGGTCAGGATCAATAATATTGCTGATTCTTCTTAAGAATCTCTAAATAAATAGCAGGAGCACCAGCCCAAATGTAGCAGCAATATTCAAAGCATGGACAAATGGTAGACTTATAGATATGTAAGATAGATTCTGGAGAGAAAAAAAATTGAATAGCACAACACAGTGAACCAACTTTCATAGCAGCTGACCTAGCAATGGATTCAATGTAATATTTCCACTTCATGTTGGCCAAAGATGTTAACCCAAGAAAGGGCAATAAGTCACTCTCCTGGAGGTTAAGATCAGGCATGATGATGGAAGTCACAAATGGGTCTCTCAAATGATTAACAGAGAGAAGTTTAGTTTTAGAGGCATTAAAATTAACAAGCCATTCTTTGCTCCAGATAACAAAAGACTGTAAGTCGTTTGTGAGATCAGCTGCCAATTTGACCTTATCAAACTAATCAGACTTTATATCAAGACGGGAGTAAATGGTTGTGCAAGCAGCATAGATACCAAGTTGAGAGCTGATGTCATCAGGAAGGTCATTAATGAAAATTACAAAGAAAGTAGGACCAAGAATAGAGCCCTGAGAGACACTAGCATTAGTACAGACGGATCTAGAAGAGTGGCCATTCAAGATAACTCTCAATTTATGATTTGATGAAACTTACTAAGAATTATAAAAAAATAAAGGGAAATGGATGAAATAGAAAAGAATGAAGATTGAAAGAAAAGAAAAAGAAATGAAACAAAATTATGCCTAAAAGGAAAGAAAAAATGGATGAAGAAAAGAGAAAGACGAAGCGAAAGAAATGAAAAGAAAAACATAAAAGGAAAAAAGAAAAGAAAAGAAAAAGATGAAGGAGAATCATTTCACCCCAATCAAAGCAATAAAGCCACTAAGACACAAGGGCTTACTAAGTCTGAAAGAATATGGGAAAAAGAAAAACATTATTTAAGAGAAAGAACAATAAATAACAGGAATTAAGAAGACAAAAGATAATGATTGACATTGCATTTAAATTTAAGTGCAGTACTAGAGTGGCAGTTAGGTCTCATCATTCTACAGTTGAAATGGCTAGATGTAACTTCAAGTTCTATGCTAACAGTTTCTTTTCTCATACTTCTCACTTTTGGAACTCTCTTTCAGCTTCTGACTTCTCAGTCAAGTCTAATCTACCAAAATTTAAATATAATGTCCATCGTTACCTTCTGTCATCTTAATTCCTGTTCTTTTATTGTTCTTTCTCCTTAGTGATGTTTTATTTTTCCCATATTCTTGTGTGTTCATGTATATTTTAGGTGAAGGTGCATGTTCAATATGCAAACAGAGATGACAGAAACATACAAAACCTTGTTTTTCTACTACAGACATTTATTCCTTTTATGGTTACTGTAGTGAAACAAAGTTTTCAATGTCTCTTGGGTATGTATATCTTCTTTCTGGTCCAGAAGTTAGGGAAGGTAAGTATAAATATTATACTTATGGTTGAACTCTAGTCAGCTTTGTGCATAGTTGAAACAACCAAAGGAAAGTTTCTATTTACTTTATCATCGGAAGGTTTAAACATTGTTATGGGATGTCTGTTTTCTTTTTCTTGGCCCAGAAGTTAGGGTAAGTCAATACAAGCATCATTTACTATGGTCATACCAAATCCGGCCTTGTCCTGAGTTAGAACAACCAAAGAGAATGCTTGACCTACTTCATAGTTTG
>CAHIKZ030000744.1:955000-980000 GCA_903632075.3 Acanthosepion pharaonis
CCACAGAAAAGTGTTTCAGTTAGCAAGGTCGATTTTACTGTTTTTAAACTACAATTCTCCATGATTTTCTCACGTAAATTCATATCAGCTTGATGCATATCCAAATGTAAACAAATGATGTCACACATTATGAAATGGACAAAGTCCGACAATTATTTTAAGACATTTTTATGTTTATACATTCTTTTTTATAGATAAACAGAGCATTTACTTAAATTTTTGTATCTATAAAAAAGCCATAAAATGTCTTAAAAGGTACATATATGTATGTTGAAAATATAGTTTAAGGTAGGGGGGGTTTATAGGTAAAAGTTCAAGGAAAATGTAGAGAAAGAGAAATGAAGGAAACAAAGAGAAGAAGAAAAATGATGGAAAATGTAGAGAAAGAGGAATAAAGGAAAGAAAGGGAAGAAGAAATGAAAGAAAATAAAGGAATAGAAAAATGATGGAAAATGTAGAGAAAGAGAAATGAAGGAAAGAAAGGAATGAAGAAAAGAAACAAAATAAAGGGATAAAAAATGAAAGAAAATGTAGAGAAAGAGAAGAAGAAATGAAAGAAAATAAAGGGATAGAAAAATGAAGGAAAATGTAGAGAAAGAGGAATAAAGGAAATAAAAGGATGAAGAAATGAAAGAAAATAAATGGATAGAAAAATAATGGAAAATGTAGAGAAAGAGGAATAAAGGAAATAAAGGGATGAAGAAATGAAAGAAAATAAAGGAATAGAAAAATGAAGGAAAATGTATAGAAAAAGGAATGAAGCAAAGAAAGCGATGAAGAAATGAAAGAAAATAAATAGATAGAAAAATGAAGGAAAATGTAAAGAAAGAGAAATGAAGGAAACAAAGGAATGAAGAAATGAAAGAAAATAAAGAGATAGAAAAATGAAAGAAAATGTAGAGAAAAAGGAAAGAACGGGGTGAAGAAATGAATGAAAATAAAGGGATAGAAAAATGAAGGAAAATGTAGAGAAAGAGAAATGGAGGAAACAAAGGAATGAAGAAATGAAAGAAAATAAAGGGATAGAAAAATGAAAGAAAATGTAGAGAAAAAGGTATGAAGGAAAGAAAGTGATGAAGAAGTGAAAGAAAATAAATGGATAGAAAAATGAAGGAAAATGTCGAGAAAGAGAAATGAAGGAAAGAAAGTGATGAAGAAATGAAAGACAATAAAGGGATAGAAAAAGGAAAGAAAATGTAGAGAAAGAGGAATAAAGGAAACAAAGGGATGAAGAAATGGAAGAAAATAAATGAATAGAAAAATGAAGGAAAATGCAGAGAAAGAGAAATGAAGGAAACAAAGGGATAGCAGCTCGTATTGATGAATCAGAGAGTCGAGTTCGAATTCTAGTCAAATCCATTAAATTCACTTACGTGCTAATACCTTTGAGAAAGGTATGAATCCTCTTCTCCCCACCAACTATGGGTAAATAGCAGGACAAACCGGATTCTGTAGCCTTGGATTGCAATTGGTCTACTGCAGAAAGAAATGGCAGCCTACTGCAGTAAGAATATCTGCCTCGTCAGTCATGTAGCAAAAGATACATGATCGCCTAACTGTATATCACACATGGCACATAACTGATTTACTGATAGTTCACCCAATACAAGGCACAAGGGCCACTCTAGATAGAGAATTTTCTAAGGGAAATTGTAAAGGAGGGGGAAGTAAGAGAATTATGAGGATGAGTAGCAGAAATATTGGTTGTCTCTGGACTTAAGGAGATCACGATTGTAGTCATCAGGGAAACATTTTCTCGGGAGTTTATACCACAAATCAACAGTTCTGTGCAAGAAGCCTCTGAGTGGAACTTGCTTTTTATCAAAAACATGAAGGGAATCGGGATGGTTTGCAAATGTGAACACAGCATGGTGGTGGGTCCTAACTGTGAGGGTCCAAAATAGAGACATATGAAGATCGTCATATGTGAACATACCGAGACGTTGCATTTGATGGCATGAAGCAAAAAGAAAGAACTAAACATCAATTGCAAGAAGACAGAATATATGGTTGTTAGCAAAGATGCAAATAATGAATTGGAAATACTAAAATCAAACAAGTAGAACAATTTAAATATCTGGGAAGTGTTTTAACAGAGAATGGAACAGGTGGATTGAGATAGTGAAATATGCCTATCAAAAGTTAAGTAAAGTATTAAGAAACAGGGAAAAAATACTTAGAAACAAAGAAAGAGTACTGAAGTGTTATGCAATATCAGTCCTCTTATATGGCAGTGAATGCTGAACAATCTTCTTGCAGATAAAGAAAAGATTTGAAGGTGGTTCTACAGAAGGATACTGAGAATACCATAGACTGAACATGTCAGCAATGATGAAGTTTTAGAGATAATGAAAACAAAATGGACACTTATACTTAATGAGAGAGAGTTGAAATTTCTAGGGTACATAATGAGGAAAGACACCTTGGAAAATTTGATACTCACAGGATAGATTGTATGATTACAGCAGCTTTGAAAACTCACTCTGATAAGAAAAGAACTCCCAAATTTTGTTGGTGAGGGCCTCAGACCCAACATGCAGATCTACATCAAGTACCTTGAGGAGGTAGTGCTGCCCTGGATCAAAAAGGTAGCTGCTGAAAGACCCTCATCTGGTAACAGGACTCTGCACCACACCACACATGTAGGAGAACTCAATCATGTCTGTCAGACAATTTCTGAGACCCCATCATCCCTTACAACTAGCCACTTAACTCCCCAGACTGAAACTTCATTGTTTATTCTGTGTGGGGTGCAATTGAGCAAGAGACCAACAAAACTCCTTGTAATACCAAAGATGAATTGAAGGCAAGGATTATGGCAGCATTCACTGATTTAAACAAAGAGACCATCCAGAAGAGTTGCAGGAGATTTCAAAATCCTCTAGAGGCCGTGGTTGAAGCCAATGGCAATTTTATTAGATAAATTTAATCTTTAGTAATTCAAGATATTTTTGTGTAATTTTTGTAAATATATCTGTTAAAATGAGATGCCAGTGTTATTTTCATTTATGACAATTTATCCATATCAATCTGTATGTTCCTTATCAAATTCAAAACAAGCTTCTTTTGTTTCTCACAAGCTCTGTCCATGGTATTCTAATACTCTTTGACAGAACCATATCTGTGTTGCTTCAAATCTTTATTTTTTATTAAATTGTCTGCCAAATATAGGAGATTAGATATGACATAGCAGTCTAACACTCTATTCTTTGTCTCTTAGAAATGAAACTCATAGACAAAATAGTAACAAAAAGCAAGAAAGAACTATTAACTGTAAGAAGACAAAATGCATGGCTGTCAGCAAGAGACAAGACAACAAATTGTGAGCTACATATTGGAGATGTCAGAATTAAGCAAGTGCAGAAAATTAACTATCTTGTTTGTATAGCAACAGAGGAAATGTGGAAAATGCCTTTCAGAAACTAAGGAAAGGAATAGGTCAGGTCATTCTATGAGAAATATGAATAAGAGAAAGAGAAAAGAAAAAAGAATGAAGAAAACAAAGGAAAAGAAGATGAATTTCATGGAATTGATGAATGCAAGATATGGAAGAATGTAACAGGAAGCTGGAAAGAAGAAAAAGCAAATGTGAATTTTCTAAAGAGAGTAATGCATTTTTATTAATTCAACATTATTTTTATTGGATACTCATATTTGTGTAGACACTCCAATTATTTATTAAACAGTATATTTATTTATTTTCATCTACTGGCCTGAATATTTGAGAAATCTTATTAAAAAAAAATTTATGCTCTCTGACAGGATTCGAATCTGTGTCCCTCTGGGCAGAAGGCGCTACTGTTAGGCCTGGTATGTTCTAACCAAGTTACAGAGAACCATTATTTACATTATTCAGACTATTGTCTTCATCTTTGTCACCATAACTATTACAATGTTTCGGCTGAGTGTACGCTCCAGCCTTCTTCAGGTGGTTGGAATGTCAAACTTAAACCTTTATTTCGCTCACTGGGGCAGAGTGTTCTAGTTCCACATGCCATGTTTAATGGATGTCAGTTATCAGTTATCTCCTGTTAATTCCCCTCTGGAAGTTCTCCACTGCCTTAACCAGGTATTGAACTCACACTCTTTGGCTCCTGTCATTGGATCTAACTAATGCCTTTATCCACTGTGCCATGTGTTCTTAAACATGGCACATGGAACTAGAACAGTCTACCCCAGTGATGCCTTGATCTATCTCTTCATCCTTTCCTCTATCACTCCTGTTTGCTCTCGCCCCAACTCTCTGTAACCCCTTGTGTGCTAGTGGCTTTCTGCCTTACTTGGGGTGAAGCGCTTAAAAAAAAAAAGAATATATATTATATATAGAATGTCTTATTCAGGTCCCCGCCTGCTCATACAGGTTGGGTAGGTAGGGCAAATTTGGGCAAACTTCTGCTGTGTTAGCTCTTCCCCTACTAACTCCTTGCCCATCGATTCATCCTGATATGGTGGCTTAGCAATACAAATGGAGACCTCAGAATCATTCAATGAATACGTCTATCTCCAGCCAAGGGTGGCTCCTAACTTTTGTCAATCCCAAGCATGACTCTTAATATAAACCAGCACCTGGATATACCCTATTTCCGGTTTTGTTGCCACTTGATCCCTAAAAATCCCTAAAAATCCCACTCCTTTACTTCTCATTACCCTTTTCTTAAAATAGATGCTGCTTAGAAGACCAAACTTCAAAAGGAACCATCTGTTGGTCTGTCAGACAGCAACACTTGAGATCAAGATAAAATCTCCTCCTCTTTTTCTTTGTGGTTGTCCATTGTATAAAAATAGAAAAATAGAAAGAAAATATAATTTCTATCTGAATTTCTAGACTTAGTATTTTACATTATTTATATTCAGACAAATGTCTGAATCTTTGATGATATTATCACAGTGTTGTCATCATCGTGCTCTCCGACCTTCATCAGGTATCTGTTAAATTGTGTAAGCTAAAGAATTTTGAACTTAACCCTTTAATTAATCCAATGTCAATATCTAGGGATATCTTTTTTTATACTGCAGTTATTGCTCATTCTGTTTAACCTCTGTCTCAGTCTGTACTACCTGGTATAGGGATTGGACTCATAATTATTAAGCCACCAAATGCAAAAACCAATGCTTTAATGAAAAAGTGTAATAGGGAGAAGGAAAAGAGAAAAAGAAGAAGAAAAAGGAAAAGAATAAAATGGATTTGATGAATGAAAAATTATAGGAAGAAGAAGAAAAGAAGTATTATTCTGAACAGAATAATATAAAGCTATCAAAGATTTGAACAACAAAGAAAAAATAGAATGAATAAGAAAGAAGAAAATGAATGAAAAAGATTAGAAAAATATGGATATAATTAATTAAAGAAAAGAAAAGAAGAATTATACTGATTAGAATAATCAAAAGATATGAAAGAGTTGAACAAAAAAGAAAAAAATGGAATGAATAACAAAAAAGATGAAGGAAAAAAGAGAAGAATGATATGGATTTAATGAATGAAAAAATTATACTGAACAGAATAATAAAAGGCGATAAAAGAGTTGAACTAGAAAGAAAAAATAGAATGAATAAAAAATAAGGAAATGAAAGAAAAAGAACAACAACATGGATTTGATGAATGAATGTTAAAAGAAATAAAAAGATTGATTGATTTGATTTTTTATGGGTTATCAACTCTTTGTAGGTTATTTAAAGCTGAAACATATTTTAGTTTGTAGGAGGTTGCTTACTGTACACTATATTCCCTGCATCCTGGGTAAGACGTTAAACTACATCAGCATCCTGGGTAAAACGTTAAACTACGTCCAGCAGCAAGGCCTCTGATCAGGAGGTTTTAAGGAGTGTGGAACCACCTCTTAATTGCTAGTGTTCCCAGGTTCACCATGATCCAGGGTGGTAGCACCTGTTAGGGTTCCAGCTATGGGAAAATAGTTAACTATTACCAGCAATACTTTTTTGAAAAAAATTATTACCAGCAATACAATTTTGAAGGAAATATATTACCAGAAACAGATTTTCGACAAAACAAAATATTACCAGCAATAAAAATTTTTGTCAGCATTAAATGACCCATTGAGGTTGATATGCTGTAAAACAAAATAAACCAAACCAAGCTAAACCAAAGAATTTATACTCTATTCATACGAATCTATCCTAAAAATGTTGTCGGCATTAAATAACCCATTGAGGTTGATATGTGGTAAAACAAAATAAACCAAACCAAACCAAACTGTATTTCCCGGCTGTTTCCCATCTAAATACTGACTGGGCTCGACACTGCTTATTTTCGGTGATCAAACATGAAACAGTGTTTTCATCAGGAGAAAAAGGAGAATTCGAATGATGAGAATAACAAAAATATTAGAAAGTGCATGATGGGAAGAAAGGAAAGGAAAAAAAAACTGAATGAATACAAAAGGAGAAAATGAAGATGGTCATCATTACGGGGGCAACGTTGTCACTTTAAGAAGTGATATGTTTAATCATGAGATTGAAGAAAGCGTAGAAGTGAAAAAAAAAAAAAAAAAAACAAGGAAAAAATTCTCCAGATGATTCAGAATGCATATTCCATGATTACAGCATCAACTGCCTCTGATGACGCATCCTTTATTTGGTTGTTTGACAACAAAGGAATAATTTGTCGCTTGGACTGTGTTATTATTTGCACATCATAAATTATACTTGAGATATTTCTAATTCAGATATTTTCTTTTTCTTCTTAATAATTCTATAACTGATAAATATATCATCATCTTGGAAGTGGTTTTGCATATTTAGATTTTTATCTTTATTTATCTTATTTTATTTATTTATGTCAGGTCACTCTGCCAATTGCTACTGTTATCATGTAACCCAGTACCACCTGCCATGTTGTTGGATCATCAGCAACTAAACCAGTTCCCCTACCAGGCTTTTCTGGTGAGGTGTGTCGTTACACACTCAGCAGGATTAAAAACACAATGAAGCAAGTCAGTGACGTGGTAATGTTTGGTGATGCCTGGGATTTTGATTGCATGCCCCTAAAACTCAAGCAGGGAGGGGTCCTATGGGGCCTAGTACTGAGAAATATGAGAAAGGAAGACATTTAAAATATGTGAAAACAGATGAAACATGAAATAAACACTTTATTCAATTTAAATATAAACTAAACTTTTATTTCACACTTTGATTGGATGTCCACCTGATATGTATGCCTGGGCCTGTCACATCCTCTGTATGCTACTGGTCAAAGGTCATCTAGCCTAATGGGGCAGATTGGTCTCCATAGTTATATATGCAGCCAATAAGATGGGATCACTGGGTGGAGGACTTATTAGACTGAAGTCAAGGGGTGAGGGTTCCCCACATATCCATGACCAAGATGAACGTTCAAGTTGGAGGACATCAGTTGTTGTAGTTCTGTTAGGTTGACTTACCTGAGACATACTATATATGAAATAATAATTCTCTGGCTTTCAACCCACATATGTGGGGGTAAGCTTCATAGCAACCCTACAACCACATGAAGTCATGGGACTGATGATGATGATATACCTATTTTACTCATTTATATCTTGTTTGTATTATCCTTGCTTACTTGCTTAGGTACCATGTTTGCTGAGTGCTTGGGTCATCATGCGTCTTCACTGCAGATGATTGTGAGCACAGCTCAAGATGGTCACAGAAGAGTCTGTCTTTGTCAGTTCTTTAATTTGATCCAAGTATGCATAATGCCTTCCTCTTGTTTGTTTTGCTTTGTCCCAACATTCTAATGCCACACATTTTGATCTTCCTTTTTGGATAGTATGAGTGAGAAATTCTTGCTCCAGGTTTTCTCAGAATTTCTATGTTGGTCAACCAAATCACTTGTTTCACCATCCCTTCATTTTTCTTCCTTTTCTCTTTATATCCCTTCATTGCTCTTTCCTTTTGACTTCCTTCATTTTTCTCTATCCCGTAATTTTCCTTATCTCTTCATTTTCCTTCTTTTCTCTTTCTCTTCATTTATCTATCCATTCATTTCTGTTTGCTTTCATTTTCCTATCCCTTCACTTCCCTTACATTTCTTTATCCCTTCATTTTCCTACATTTCACTTTCCCTTCATTTCTTTATCCCTTATTTTCTTTCATTTCTCTATCCCTTCATTTCATTTTCCCTTCTTTCACTATCCCTTCACTACTCTATTCTTTCATTTCTTTATCCCTTCATTTTTCTACATTTCACTTTCCCTTCATTTCTTTAGCCCTTAATTTTCCTTCATTTCTCTATCCCTTCATTTTCATTCTTTTTCTCTTTCTTTTATAACTTCATTCATTTCTGTTTGCTTTCATTTTCCTATCCCTTCATTTCCCTTACATTTCTTTATCCTTTCATTTCCTTCCATTTCTCTATCCCTTCATTTCATTATCCATCCACTTCTTTATCCTTTCATTTCCCTTTAATTTCTTTATCCCTTCATTTTCCTACATTTCACTTTCCCTTCATTTCTTTATCCTTTCATTTCCCTTTAATTTCTTTATTCCTACATTTTTCTACATTTTGCTTTCCCTTCAATTCTTTATCCCTTAATTTTCCTGCATTTCTTTATCCCTTCATTTTCCTAATTTTCTCTTTCTCTTCATTTATCTATCCATTCATTTCTGTTTGCTTTCATCTTCCTATCCCTTCATTTCCCTTTCATTTCTTTATCCCTTCATTTTCCTACATTTCACTTTCCCTTCATTTCTTTAGCCTTTCATTTTTCTACATTTCACTTTCCCTTTCATTTCTTTATCCTATCATTTTCCTACATTTCACTTTCCCTTACATTTCTTTATCACTTCATTTTCCTACATTTCTCTTCCCCTTCATTTCTTTATCCCTTAATTTTCCTTCATTTCACTTTCCCTTCACTTCTCTATCCTTTCATTTCTTTATCTATTCATTTTCCTTCATTTCTCTATCCCTTAATTTTCCTTCATTTCTCTTCCCCTCATTTCCCTGTCACTTCATTTTCCCATATTTCATTATACCTTCTTTTTACTTCATTTATCATCATCATTTTTCATTAACTATTCTCTGTCATATATTTTTTCTTTCCCCAGCAGATTTTACATTTGATTTATTTCCATAATTTTCATTGCTTCCTCTTCACTATCAGGTTTCATTTAGACTAATGTCGTCATCAATGCTTTGTATTAATCAGTCCAACTCTTAGTATTGTAGGCAATATTTTTTTTCAATTTTCTCTCTTAATATCTTGTTTTCCAATATATATATATATATATGTATGTATGTATGAATTCAAAATTTATATCTGAAAATTGAAAAAAAAAAACAGATATACATTACAACTGGAAATATTTAATATACCCTTGAAAAGTGGACATATTAGCATGAAACTGGAGTCAGGGAAAATTACTGTTATGTAATTCTTTTATTTATATATATATTATTTGCGTATTTAGGTAGCAAATTCTGTCTTAGACATATCTGATTAAATAACTTACAGACATTATGTCTCCTTATTTTTAGCATAATCCTTTCATATCCACAAATATTTTTCCGTGTATTACAGTCAGATGAGGCAAGAAATACATTGTAACAGTGAAAACCATTGCCTCATTTGATTGTAATGCACAGAAAAATATTTGTGAATATGAAAGGATTATGCTAAAATAAGCAAACAATATTTGTAATTTATTTAATCAGACATGTCTAAAAGAGAATTAAATCACGTATATATATATATATATATATATATATATATATATATATATATATATATATATATATGTATTTATTTGTGCAGCAGTTCTTTTGTTATACAAGTGACAAAGACAACTGAAATAGTACTGCAATTAAGCTTTTTATTGAATTTTACATGCATTCATGCAAATGTTTTCTTTCTGGACATAGTGTGTAATAACTTTTTGAATGTTCTATATATCCAAATGCTTTCAGCCATTCCCAATGTCTACATTCATTTCTTTCTTCTTTCCAATTACTATTATTTTTGCTTCCTTCCTTCCTTCCTTCTTCTCTTTTTCCTTCCTTCTTTCCTTTTTCCCTTTTTCCTTCCTTTTTTTTTTTTCCTCCTTCATTTTTCCTTTTCCTTCTTCCTTTTCCCTTCCTTCCTTCCTTTCCTCCCTCCCTTCCTTCCTTTTTCACTTTCTCACTCCTTTTCTTCCTTCCTTCCTTTCCTCCTTTCCTCCCTTCCTTTTCCTTTCTCCTTTCCTTCCTTCCTTCCTTCCTTCTTCTCTTTTTCCTTCCTTCTTTCCTTTTTCCCTTTTTCCTTCCTTTTTCTTTTCCTCCCTTCATTCTTCCCTTTTCCCTTCCTTCCTTTTTCACTTTCTCCCTCCTTTCCTTCCTTCCTTTTTCCCTTTCTCCTCCTTTCCTTCCTTCCTTCCTTCCTTCTTCTCTTTTTCCTTCCTTCTTTCATTTTTTCCTTTTTCCTTCCTTTTCTTTTCCTCCTTCATTCTTCCCTTTTCCTTCCTTCCTTTTTCCCTTTTTCTCCTCCTTTTTCCTTCCTTCCTTTTTCCCTTCCTTCCTTCCTTTCCTCCCTCCCTTCCTTCCTTTTTCACTTTCTCACTCCTTTTCTTCCTTCCTTCCTTTTTCCCTTTCTTTTTCCTTTCTTCCCTCCCTCCCTTCATTCTTCCCTTTTCCCTTCCTTCCTTACTTCTACCCTTTTTTCCTTCCTTTCTTCCTTTTTTTCCAATATTCTCTTCCTTCAGCTTTTAGGATTTTCATTCTTAATTACATTCATTTCATTCTTCTACCCTTTTCTCTTTCAGGATTTTCCACTTTTTACAATTTTCATTCCCTTCATTTAAACTATTATATATTTTCTCTTTCTTCATTCAGTTCCGTTCTTTTTTTTTTTTTTTTTACTTTACCTTACGATATCTTTTATTTTCATTCCAATTCTGTATTTTCCTTCTTTCTTGTTTATTTGTTTCATCAAACCTTTCCTTAGATTCCCTTTTGTTTCAAATATCTCTTCTTTATATTTATTGTCAGTCTTTTTTCTGTCTTTTTGATTAATTCTTGTTTTGTTTTTGCTTTTCCTTGATTGACTTGATTCTTTTTCATATATTTTTTTCTTAAGTCATCCAATTGCTTTCCTTCCATGAAGCCAATTCTCATCTTCACAATGATTTCATTTATCTTTATTCCTGAGTCAAGGCAACAAGAATAAATGCTATTGAAAGTTCTACTGTTTTATACTTCAAAATGAATTTTCATGAATAAAATAAACCTCAGCTTTTTGTTTTATCATTTTATCCCAAGTAAAGCAATAATCCTACTAGGATGCTAGGACTTACAGGGAGTGAAAGAGAATGAGAAGAGGGTTGACGAAGACTCCATTGGACTAAATTCATTATGTTAATGAAAACCTAAAGGATGAAACATTGTACACAAAAACTTTTTCTGCTTTGTCATACATTTTTTTCTACAATATTTTTTTTATATATGATGCATTCACCGGAGGAAGGGTGTATTCAACATTTGATAATTTTGTGGCAATATGTGCTTAAAGGTTTTAGGCAGTTTTGATCAACATTTCTTTTCATGGTTAACCGTAAGGAATTGTAAATGTTGGACTACCTTACACTTAAGTTGTTGTGTCGGAAACCTACCACCCCTCTTGAAGATGAACTTGTCTGCGTCTGTGAACAAAGACTTTAAATAGTGGCATGTCAGTTGACATAGGAAAGATAGATAGACAGAGAAGTTCTTAGCTGAGCTAGTTATTGACTACTCAGGCGATTTCTGTACCTTTTTACCAATCTATTAAAACCCTTTTTATTGTTACGTGTTATTTGGCGTTTGTCTCTACTAACCCCAAATCAACATCATAACATAAGTAAAATAATATTTATTAAGAATTTATTATAGGAAATATCAAGTTTTATGGAAACATTGTTGACAATTATGTATTTAGTTATATAATAAATCAATAAAAATATACATTTTGATTCTATATTTGATTTGTTGTTATGTATTTTTCATTTTCTCCTTTTTTTATTGGCAGCATTTTAGAATACTTTGGCTGCAATGCTAAGTTTTCTAAGTTGAACAAAATGAAGCTATTTTGTTTACGCTTTGTTACTTCTCTTTTACATTATTGTTTTTAGATCACTTTCAAGTTAGAATGATCTTATTCTATTTAAAAAAATAAAGCCCTTTAAAAAGGAGTATTTTAAATTAATATATGACCAAAAATAAAATGCTTTTGACAAAAAGACTTAATGAACTCACTGTAATTATGTAACAGTAATAGTAATGATATTCCACAGACAAATCTACGGTTTATGTTATCTCATCTCCTTGCATGGCCATGAACTATGAACCTAGATTGAGTTTGAAATATTGTGTAATCAGCTCTAATTTTTTAAAAATATTTCGACATGATATAATGAATAATTTGCAGTGAAAAAAGCAATTTCCTATTTTTTGTTGAATACAACCCTCCTCTGCCAAATGTGTCATATAAAAGTTTATATATTGTTATCTCATATATATATTTAATCATGTCACCCCAAGCAAGGTGATAATACCATTAGGATGCATGGGGTTATGAAGACTAAAAGGGAATGAGATAAGTATTTACTTATTAGATTTCATATTTATATATATATATATATATATATATCCAGTCCAGTTGTGATGTTTGTAACATTCAATTCAAAAGAGGGCTCAAAAGTAGACCAATATTCTAAATATATATATATATATATATATAGTGTGTGTGTGTGTTTCATCCCAAACAAGGTGATAATGGCACTAGGATGCAGGGGGTTAGAAAGAGGGAAAGAAAATGAGAAGACTTTAGTGAGGAAAAGGACAATAAAGGAACAGGGTTCAGGAAGAGAGAAGATGGTGACTGACGTTGCCTTTAAATTTTTGAAGATTGTAGGTGGCAGGGAATCATGAAATTGGAAGGGAGTTCCACAGGTGAGAAGTGCGAGAAAAGAAATTATTAGACTAGAAGTGGTAGCTGCATCCTGCTAGTTCAACTGTAAAATGATGAGACCTAGTTGCCCATGTAGTAGCACACTTAAATTCACACAGTCAAGGCACTAAGGGAGAAAGCTCATGAGAACTATTGCCATGAAAATATTTGTAGAAAAGATAGAAGGAATCCATGTCATGTTAGTGAGGAAGTGACCTAAGTCGAGATGCCAGGTCAGGATTGATAATGTTACAGATCCTTCTTTGAATTTTGTCAAGAATCTTGAGATATATAACAGGAGCACTGGACCAGATATGGCAGCAGTATTCAATGCATGGACAAATGTTAGATTTATAAATGTGCAAGACGGATTCTGATGAGAAGTATTGTCTGGCATGAGAGTGAATGAACTTCCCTAGCAATCTACTTCATGTCAGTGGAAAACATGAGTCTAAGAAGGTGCAAAATGTTGCTCTCCTGGAGTTTAGCATCAGCCATGACAGGCAGGAAAGGTTCATTGTGGTGATTAAATGAAATCAGTTTTGTTTTGGAGGTATTAGAATTTACAAGCCATTTCTTGCTCCATTTAACCACTGATTAGAGGTTCTTTTTGGAAAGCCTTTGCCAGTTCTGCTTTGTTGGATCTGTCAGACTTGTTGATAAGATGGGAGTAAATAGATGTGTCATCTGCATAGATATCTAGTTGGGAACTGATAATATCAGGAAAGTCATTGATGAAGATAAACAGCATAGGTCCGAGGATAGAGTTCTGGGGATCCATGCATCAATATGAAATAAAAATAGATGTATGTCAATTCAGCATGACCTTCTTGACATGATTTGTTAAGGATGATTGGGTTAGGCTAAATATATAAACTATAAAAAACCTTCTTTCATCTAAACCCCTATACAGTTACCTATTGAATCAATTTTCAAATGTTCTAAATTAATAATATCTTTACTGGTGTTTAAACATGGATTCTTACTTCATAATTACTTTATTGTTCCATTAAAGTTTTGAGTTCTCCTGACTTTTTTCGAGCCACATTATCCCTTTTCTTTAATCAGAAATTTCAATAATAATTTCTCATAATTCTTCTTACTTTTACCACTGAACAGACATTGAATTTTCACCTATGGTAATGAACAGGTGTGCTCTCAGGGAGGTCGCATATGTTAAATAATAGTTTAGCAGTCTATTATTTTTGTGGGGAATTGTATCTCAGCTGTGACTTTCAGAGTTGACCTTCAAGGTCAGATGCAAGCCAAAATAAGGTAGTCAATTTAGATTGGCTGAGCTAGTGTGGGAAAAGAGATAGAAGAAAGGTTTCAGAAATTCAAGTCTTAACTGTCAAACAATGTAGACGTGTTTCTTTTTGTGTCTGAAATGGCTCCCCAGTGAGGGGGAACAACCCCCAAGGGATAGATAAAACATGTCGACATGATCGTTAATAAGATCATTAAGTTAAAATTCCGTGTGCTGAAATTTTAACTTTGAACCCAAAACAACTAGCGATCACCGTCCATGAGAGAAGATGTAACTTTATTATTGAATTGACGACATCGTCCAATATCTCCCAGCATAAGTGGGCTATACAACATATGCTTGAACACCTAATGGGGCTTAATCCATTCCCTGGTGTAGATGTGTATATATGTTTTTACTGAAAGTGTCTTTTTCAGACACAGACAAATAAACACGTTCATAATATAATGTTTAAAAACCAACTACAGTGGAACCTCAGTTCACGAATTTAATTCATTCTTGAAGGTCGTTCATAACCTGCAATGTTTGTAAACTGAAACTATTTTCTGAATAGAAATCAATGTAGAGAAAAAAGTCACAGCAGAATAAAATTAGAGAAGAAAAGCACGCCACAACACATGAATGTATGTAACCCAGCAGTCGACACAGAAATTATTGCATACAGGTTAACTTGGTTCAGCAATGTTGTTTGAGAACCAACATTTTGTTTGATAACTGAAGCATTTTCATCTTGAATTTTCTGTTCGAAAACTGATTTGTTCGACATGGGTTAGGGTTAGGGTTTGAGGACTGAGGTTGCATTGCACATGTTTATATGTCAATCTTGGTTCTTTTTATGGCCTTCTGAGCTTGAAATGATTCCAATAGTCAACTCATATGCATGATAGAGATGTTAGTCACCGCTTGGGTACTTCAAGGTGCCTCAGCTTCTTTGTTACTATATTAAAAACAAATAAAAAAATTTGTCTCAAAATGAAATGTTTTTCTAAAAATAATTGGTGGGAAAGGGGTTAAACTGAACCCAGATCTCAAGTGGAATTCAAACATTTTAATCCACCACTAAAGAAGCTAAAAAATGGTTCTCTGTACCACTTCAGTAAGTACCTGACTCCTTTTGCTATCCTCTACTTTTACAAGAGCCAGATCAGAAGTGAAAAATGAGTACTGCTGTTCCCTATTGGCAGGAGCTCCTCAGTCTTCACTAGATTCCAAAAGTGTCTCCACGTCCTTGTAGGTGATGAATAATTTTCTACCTTACAACCCTTTTCCTACAGATGCAACATCACAAGCCTCTACTTGTTCTATTGTTATTTACATTGATAGTGTTCAGATGAACTACATTCCTGTTCAAACCTTCATGGCTAAAGCCTGCCATGCTACACACATTGTAGTGAACCACCTTCATTCTCTTCATATTCAATTGGTGAGATGTAAGTTCCACTCAAGCAGCTTCTTCCCATGAACTGCTGCTTTGTGGAACTGACTCCCAAGAGGATGCTTCCCCGATGTCTACAATCTTAACATGTTCAAGTATAGATTTAACTATTATCTTCCCCACATATCCATATTATTCTGTAACACTCTACCATGACTGGCCCTTGGGTCTTGTACAGGATGAACATTATTTTAAAAAAAAAAAAAAAATACTTCCTCATTAGTGTGGAAGAAATTTCAGCTCTTACAAATTCTGAGTATAAGTGTTCTTTTTGTTGCCATTTTCTTGAAGACTTCCTGTTGCTTACTCATTCAGCCCATAGAATTCTCAGTATCGTTCTGTAGAACCACATTTCTGTTGCCTCCAGTTTTCTCTGTATTGGAAAAAAGACAGGAAAAAAAATGAACCTAGTACAAAACAATAAATTCTTAAATCCTTCATTTCAAGAAAAATTTATAATCTTTCTCCATGACAGTTGATCACAGATTTTTTTTTTTTGTTTGTTTGTTTTCCATTCTCAAAAATCTTTTAGGGTCTTTAGAAAAATTGCTTCAGATTATTATGGTCATTATTCCCAACAGCTATGTGCCTTCTTTGATTATGATGCATAAAATTCCTGTAAATCTGTTTTATCTCCCATCAAGTATTCAAAAAGATTACCCTGTATTCTGAATGACGGTTAGAGGACAGTCTTTAAAACACACACAAGACAGAAAAAAAAATTCTTAAAAATATGGCTTCTTAAAAAAAGATTATATAGATTGAATTTATTTTTTAAAACATATCAATATGCATCGCTGAAGTTCTCATAAATGTCTGGATCATGTTCTATCGTTAGTTCAACAAAATTAACCACTGAAGCCAGTCATGAGAGTTTTGCTGTTTTGGAAATTTTTTTCTCGGGTGATTTTGGGAATATGGAATGGAAAGTTTTGAAAAGTAACTTTCAGATTCAGGATTTGTACATGTTTAGCCTATGAAATTCACCTGCATTGATCCCAGAGACAGATGAATTTTTTTCACCATAAACAAATTGTTAGAAGCTATTATGGAAAAATTCTGCAATATTAATTAGTCAAAGATGAAGAATTCAATCCTTGGCATTAGTAATCTCCATAATAGTTATCTGAAAGGTAAAAATGCATAGTTAACAATAACTACAACTGTAAACTAATATAAAATTTGTTACAACAAATTCTAAAATAACAAGAGACTTAATACCAAAGAAATTAACAGAAAACCTCAAGCAAGAATTTACACTATAGCCTGTAATGAGAGCCACAAAAAATACATAGGTGAGACTTTGAGGAATTCAAATAAAAGATTATATGGACACAAAAGAGATATTTTACAAAACAATATGATATAGGTGTTTAGTGTAATAAATCTGACCATAATTTTGACCAATAAATAGTTCCCAAATTAACAGATTAAATTTAAATGATATTTAAGTTTTAACAATTCAGATTATGAACAAAGTGGAAAAAGAATTTTGTTACTCATTAATCAGTGAAATTGTTGAACATAGATTCCAGAGGCAAATAAATCATTTTCCTCTGAACAAATTGTTAGAAGCACTTATGGATAAACAGTGGGCTCATTTTTAATTAACAGGTGAGACAGAGTAATTAAACAATATTTGTTAGCCAAGAATGAAGAGTTTCATTCTTAGGAGGGATTAGCATTATCAATCTCTATTATCATTATCTGAAAGGTAGAAAAGTACAGTTCACAGCTTTTCTCTTCTCATGTAGATAATAGTGGCAGCTTCTTTATCAAAATATAATATATATATATATATATATATATATATATATATATATATATTATGGAAGAGAGATTCTAATTCACATACATAATCTAGAATCTTTTTAGGGGGAACTCTTCTCTTAGACCATCTGAAACTCGGCTTGGGCTAGAAATCTATTCAACTTTATATATTACTCTTTGTTCCAACATTTTGCAAATAATTGCAGTTTTGATTCTGAGCCTCTTATTCAGTATTTGAGTAAATGAGTGTTCAGAATCATATAGGCCTACATTATTCATTTTACATATTACTGGAAGATTTTCCAGCTTGTCTTCAATACATAGAAGTTCAAGAAGCATTTTCTGTAAAAAGTGAACGCTTCCATAGTATAAACTATAGAATGTGTCTCTACTGCCTGTGGACATTCCATGCCACTTTTGATTCTGTGACAATTGATTTCTTGATGGTCTTACAGAATCAAAAGTGTCATGGAATAATTATACAATGATTATCATTGTCACCCACAAGAGAGATAATGTAGCCTGCTTGAGATCCTCCATTTTTAAGTCCAGCAGATCAAAAGGGTGGGATAATTTTTAATTAGCAAATCGGATAGGCGAATTCAACAATATTTGTTAACAAAGGATGAAGAGTTCAATCCTTGGGAGGACTAGCATTAATAATCTCCATTATAGTCCCAGGAAACATAGGTGAGCATAGTTGACAGGTACAATTTTTGACAGAATTTTAAGATAATTTTAGTCCAATTTTCTAGGATGAGGATTTATCATTATTTAGATGCAGCCTAATATCCTCATCTTTGTTGTTATTATAAACTGATTGCCTCCTCCCTGAATTTCTGGGATGAGGAGTTTACATTATTTACATTAAGATTTTTATCCTCATCTTTGTTGCTGTTATCAAGTTTTAGCCAGTGTGTTCTTTGGCCTTCATCAGATTCTGTTGATCTGGGTATTTGCTGATTTGGATATTTGTTGATTTGAGTAAACTCTAGCGTATTTGAAACAGAACTATTTATTTAATATACAATGGTAGATCTTTCTCATTCCACTGTCCATGTTTTTGGATAATTTGTTTAGTTCTTAGTATTGCTTGCCCTGAATTCTCTCAAACTGAGCAGTACAAGATGAGATATCCTGAGACATAATCAACGGCATGAAAACAATCTGCCCTTATAGATTAAATAAATTGTTTACTTTGAAATTGTCAGAAGCACATGATGAAGACTGGAGGGCACTACGGCTGAAACATTGAAATAATAACAATAAGAAAGAGGATAACAGTAATATATTGCATGTGGGAGGTTACCTGATTTACCTATCAAAAGAAAGCGACAAAATAAAAGGTCTACAACATAGTAGTAGTAACAGTAATAATAATCTTTGTAATATTTAGTAAAGGTAATAGGAATGAAGGAGAAAAAAAGAAAGGAGGTAAAAATAGAAGGGAAATGAAGGAAAACGAAAGGAAAGAGAAATGAAAGAAAAACAAAGGGAAAAAGAAATGAAGGAAAATGAAGGGAAAGAGAAATGAAAGGAAAAAGAAAGGAAGGAAAATGAAGGGAAAGAAAAATGAAGGAAAACGAAAGGAAAGAGAAATGAAGAGAAAAAGAAAGGAAGGAAAATGAAGGGTTAGAGAAATGAAGGGAAATGAAGGGAAAGAGAAATGAAAGAAAATGAAGGCAAAGAGAAATTAAAAGAAAAAGAAAGGATAGAAAATGAAGGGATAAAGAAATGAAGGACATTGAAGAATGAGTAAATGAAAGGAAATGAAGGAGAAAGAGAAATGAAGGAAAACAAAAGGAAAGGAAATTGAAGGGAAATGGAGGGAAATAGGAATGAAGATAAAAGAAAGGAAAAAATGAAGGGACAGAGAAATGAAGGAAAACAAAGGGAAAGTGAAATGAAAGAAAATGAAGGGATCGGGAAATGAAGGAAAATGAAGGGAAAAAGAAATGAAGGGAAAGAGAAATGAAGTGAAAAAGAAAGGAAGGAAAAAGAAAAGGGGAAAGAGAATTGAAGAAAAATAAATGTAAAGAGAAATGCAGGAAAATGAAGGGAGAGAGAAATGGAGGGAAAAAGAAAGGAAGGAAAAGGAAGGGATAGAGAAATGAAAGAAAGGGGAAATGAGAGAAAATGAAGGAAAAAAGAAATGAAAGAAAAAGGGAAAGAGAAATGAAGATAAAAAAGAAAGGAAGAAAAATGAAGGGATAGAGAAATGAAAGAAAATGAATGTATGGAGAAATGAAGGAAGATGAAAGGATAGAGAAATGAAATAAAATGAATGGATGGCGAAATGAAGGAAAATGAATGGATGAGGAAATGAAGGAAAACGAAGGGAAAGAGAAATGAAGGAAAACAAAGGGAAAGTGAAATGAAAGAAAATGAAGTGATTGGGAAATGAAGGAAAACAAAGGGAAAAAGAAATGAAGGAAAACAAAGGGAAAGAGAATTGAAGGAAAATGATGGGAAAGAGGAATGATGGGAAAAAGAAAGGAAGGAAAATGAAGGAATAGAGAAGTGAAAGAAAATGAAGGGATGGGGAATGAAAGAAAACAAGGGGAAAGAGAAATGAAGGAAAACAAGGGGAAAGAGAAATGAAGGAAAACAAAGGGAAAGAGAAATGAAGGAAAACAAAGGGAAAGAGAAATGAAGGAAAACAAGGGAAAAGAGAAATGAAGGAAAACAAAGGGAAAGAGAAATGAAGGAAAACAAGGGAAAAGAGAAATGAAGTAAAATGAAGGGAAAGAGAAATGAAGGTTGAAAAGGTTGGAAAGTAAAGACTGATTAGCCTGCTACATTTAATAATCTACCAGAAATAGAAACATTTAACCCTTTAGCATCCAACTTCAACATGCCCAAGCACAACCTGTAAATATCTGCTCTCAAAGGTGCACTGTCATTAAAGTCTCATTGATTGCATGACTTCCTCTGTTAATTGTGATGATGCTGTCATATATTATGGCAGTATATACATAAGGTGGGTTATGGCAGGTTGTATATTGAGAATTGATATTTACACTATTAGATGCAGTTAAAAAAGCAAAGAAATAATAGAGAATAAAGCTTACTTTTATGTATAAAACACACCTGATTTTCATGTATAAAAGGCACCTGATTTTAGAGCAGAGAAAATTATCAAAACTTGTGAAAAGAAAGAGGAAAAAAAAGAAACCTAGCAATTGATTCAATATAATGAATCGATTCAATTTCATGTCAGCAAGAAAAGTCAGTCAAAGAAGACCACTGAATTACTATCCTGGAGGTTAGCATCAGCCATGCTGATGGAAGGTAAAAAGGGTTCTCTCAGATGATTAAAAGAGAGCAGTTTCATTTTGGAGGTCTTAAAATTGACAAGCCATTCCTTGCCCCAGTTAACAACAAAAGTAAAAGTTTTGAGATCAGCTGCCAATTTAACCTTATATGAAAAACTTAAATACTTTTGTCATTTTTTTTGACAGCACGAGAAAAATGTAATTGTAATAATTATAGTAATTTACTGAGTGTAACTTAGATATGGCACAAGGCAGAAAGTATGGCGCACTCACTGAGGATCAAACTCGCTATTCAGTTATAATTGATCTACTGAGACTAGCTTGTTAACCATTGAAGTGCCCAAATTGTCATAATTATATAAAATATTAACAAAATGATGCACATTGCACATGTCTAAGCAGTGTATGTAAAAATATCAGACAGGAAGTAAATTTGAATTGAATTAATCTACTCAATAATAATATGAAGAGATATGAATTAATATTAATGTAATCCTAGGAAGTAGGACACAATTAAAAAAAAGCAGAGAAATTCCAGGGAAAATAAAACTTATTTTCATGTATAAAACACAGCTGATTTTAGGGCAAAGAAAATGACTAAAACTTGTGAAAAAAGAAGAGAAAAAAATGAAAAAAAGATGCATTAGTGCATTATTTTATATTATAAATTAAATAATATTTTTTACCTGTCTATATTTCTGAGATGAGGTATTATGTACACTATTTACATTATTCAGACTATTGTCCTCATCTTTGTCGCCATATTTATTACAATGTTTGGCCATTGTATGCTCTGGCCTTCTTCAGGTGGTTGGAATGTTGAACTGAACCCTTTTTTTTGCTCACTGGGGTAGACTGTTCTAGTTCCACATGCCATGTTTAATGGATGTCAGTTATCAGTTATCTCCTGTTAATTCCCCTCTCCAAGTTCTCCACTAACTTAACCGGGTATTGAACTCACACTCTTTGGGTCCTGTCATATTTTTTACCTTTGAATGATTTCCAAACTCATGTAGGTGTCTGAACTCAACAAAACCTAGAAAAAGTACAGAATTGTACAGAAACAGGATGAAATTCATAAAATCTCTCCTCGCTTTAATCAATCTGATGTGTTGTCATCTATTGTTGATAAAGCAGAATGTTTTACACATAATTTCTCTTCCAATTCTAGTCTCAACTCATCAAGAATTTTTTGTCTTCTTAAACTGGATATTCACCTTCCAAAATGGAACTTTTTCCCTCTCCTTCCTTTTCACAAAATATGATTACTTTTCCAAATATTAATTGAATAAGTGAACCCCTTTGTATAGACAACATTTTAGCTTATCAGTTCTTCAATCTTTACCAGCTGAATATTCCATGAGGAAAAAAAAATTTCTGTAAGGTAAAAAAAAAAAAAAAAAATTAACAAGGCAGTTTGGGGAAAAAATATGATTACAAATATACAATCTAGACCAATCTGCTTAACAACATCAAATATACAAAGAAGTGTTTTAATTGTCAAAACAGTATTTGGTATGTTAAGGACCTTCTCAAAGTTTGATAACAATACTTACTGTAATCCTTTGTGTATAGATTACAAGTGAGTATAAGATATAGTTTTAAAAAAAAGCAGAGAAATTCTGGGGTGGGGGAGCTTATTTTCATGTATAAAATGCACTGGACTTTAGAGCAAAGAAAATGACCAAAACTTATGAAAAAAGGAAGGGGAGGAGGAGAAAGAAATTTGTTTATGCATCATTTTGTATTTTTTTTTTTATCATAAATTAAGTATTTTTACCTTTTGAATGTTTCACAAACTCCTGTTTATGTCTACACCCAATGAAATCTGGAAAAAGTACAGAACTGTACAGGCCTTAGAGAAACATTATGATAGATGTATTTCTCTTTGTTATGATATTCCATTATAGATGTTATCTATCTGGTAAACAAATACATCTAATTTGACCTGATTTTGTCCGTTTTGAGTTCTAAACTAAAGTATGAGATGCAGAAGTTTTTGGGACAAGATTTGGGATGAAAAACCTGTCTTCTATGCAGAGGATTATGGTAATTAAAAAAACCTGATTACTTATAAATCGAGATAGTCATAACAGTAGTTTGTAAGTTGAATGCCTTTTCATTCCTTGATTGATTTATTTGTATGCATGTGGATATGTTTATACTATTGGAAATTATATCTAATATAGAATATGCTTTATTTAAAATATCTACTTAAAATGCTATAGCTCGTGTGGCTGCAAACATTAGACAGTGTTATAATTCAGATGCTACAAATGATATAGAGAATGACAATCTAGGATTTCTTGGTTTAATATAATTTATCATGCACATAATTTTTACTTTGTGATTCATAAGCATTATGAAAATGTAATAATAACTCTTAGTCATGTAAGACCACTAAATAACCAATACGCGTTGAAAAAAAAAATCAAAATAAAATGGAATAAATACTAACTTGTTTGTTTGGTTTTAATTCTTTTTATGACAACATGTGATATTTCTTGCAAAATTATTTGTGTAGTCCTGAAAAACTGTTTCTGTGGAACCCAGTTAATTTTTCTGTGCTCATGGGCATCTACCATCAGAAGGTGTCTAGAATTCAATGAAATCCAGAAAGCATACAAGACCATATGAGACTTAGAGAAACATTATGAAAGATTTATTTCCCTTTGTTGCAATATGTCATTAGATAGATATTATCTCTCCAGTAAACAAGTAAATCAAACTTGACCCAATTTTGTCTGTTATGTTTCCTGAAAAAAATGGGTTTGAGTTCTAAACTAAAGTATAAGATGCAGTAGACTTTGGGACATGAAAAAAAATAACATGCATATACTGGAACAAATATTTAAACCTGGTTCACTGATTCCAATACTGTGATCCATACTGATTTTTATTTTAACATAGATAATAGTTTTGCTGCCGAGAAATTTTCAGTGCAACCAAGAACCTATTCAAAAGACAATTCTGATATTCCTTCAATTTTTTTGATCTTGGTAATTTACTTGCTGAAGGATTTTTTTCAACACCATCTAGTATTTCTGTTGATGAAAGGTCGAGGAACACACTGGCTGAAATGAAAGATGGGGACAATAGTCCATATGTTCATATTTTAAATAATGATAACACCCCATACCAGAAATTCAGAGAGACATATATTGGTAAATAAATAAGTATTCTGTCTGAATTTTTGGGATGAAGAATTATCATTACAGTGTTCCCTCACTAATTTGCGGTTCTACTATTGCAGATTCACAACTTTACAGATTTTTAAAATATATATATGGAAAATATATTGCGGAGTTTCTGGAAAATTCTAGAAAAATCATGATATATGAACACCTAAAATTTTTCATTAAACCCATTAAAATATTAATAATAAATATTATTTCCTGGTCTAGGAACAACAAAACAAGCGTAAAATAGCAATAGAAAGGGCACCACCGTCCGAAGAGACGTGAAATACAATTATCGACTGCACAGTAGAAGTCATCAACTTCATCATCATCATCATTTCTACTGTGCAAATTCATCACCATACTCATTCAAATTCTACTTCAACTTCTTTAGTGTTGAATACAATAACAATCTTTGTTTTTTTTTAATCTAAAGTGTTATTGTTTAATAGTTGTCCTTGTTATTAATAGATTACTGTAATGGGTGGGTTGTTAACAGTACAGGGAGGGTTTTAAAAGTACAAATATACGTTAAATAAATACTACTTTGTGGAAATTCAGTTATCGTGTCCGGTCTTGGAACCAATTGACTGCGATAAATGAGGGATCAATGTATTTACACTATTTACACATGGACTGTTGTCTTTGTTGTTGTTGTTATCACAGGCTTTAGGCTACTGTTTTTTGCATATTTTTTCTTTAAGTTTTTGTATACAAGAAGCCAGTTTCTAGTTCGCCCTGAGTCTGTGAGAACTATAAACAAATCACAAGGCCAAATATTCCCATTTGGCTACAGAAAGAAATATTTATGCATGGCCAGTTGTATGTTGCATGCTCTAGAGTAAGAAATCCTAAGAATTTATTTTTTGCTGTTAAAAAGGAAAAAAATAAATTTTCTTAAAACTTAAAAAATATTGTTTATCATATAGTCCTATTAGATTAAGGAAATTATTAAATCATGAAGTAAGATTTTTGTCAAAGTATTTTTTAAACAAATTAGTATATTCAAATTTCATTGATTTGTTTGTGAAATTGAATGAAATGTAGTGTTTGTAAATGTCGATAAAAAATGTTAGTGATAACTTCAACAATACTGAATATTGTGAGGATTTCATCACATATCAGCATGTTGCAAAAAAATTCTCGTATAGTAAAATCTAATGGAGATTAGAGAAATA
>CAHIKZ030000744.1:985000-1007500 GCA_903632075.3 Acanthosepion pharaonis
TTTGGTAGCTTCATCTCAGCGGTGATCTTTTGGATGCTGAGCCCGTCTTCTCTCTTCTTTTGGACCAAAATGATGACTTCTTTTGAATGCATTCTTCTTCAGGATTTTAATACGTTTTCACAGTGAATAGTAAAGATACTCAAATGTAATGGTCAGGGTACAATTTACCTGCAGAAAATTTGCATATTGTACACGTTTGACGACTAAATAATTAAAAAACCCGGAATTTGTGTCATGTCCGAAAAATAGTATCGCCTAAGTAAAAATAAAGAAAACATGAAACCAAAGACAAACCCATCAATCAATGTTCATACCATTAATGGACAGTTACTGCTTAACTACCTACTCATCAACACAAAAGCTCTCGTCAGCAAAAACACTTAAGCACACTTTTCAAAGTGTCCCAAAAATAGTGTCAGCCTCCTGTATATATATATATATATATATATATATATATATATATATATGTGTGTGTGTATTTATATATATATATATATATATATATATATATATATATCTATACTATCTTACTCTCTATTAATACACACAAGATGTGGCTTTACTCTGTCTTTTCTACAAATAATTTCATTGCAAATTCTCTGGTAAGCATTTTTTTTCTAGGCTCCAGAGGTGGATATGCAATATAATTGGCCCTGCTCTGGCATCTCGTCTACAGTCACTTTCTCACAGACGCGCTGTCGCCTCTCTCTGTCTGTTTTACAAATACTTTCATGGCAATTGCTCTGAGAAGCTGCATTTGCTGGTTCCCAGACTTCATGAGTTCAAGCGCCCTATGAGGCTGGCATCCCACTCTCACCCCTTCACTGTCAAAACTCCTAAATGTAGCCGTCTCTTCTACTCCAATAGCTTCATGTCTCACACCTCTCACCTGTGGAACTCCCTTCCCTATTCCATTTTCCCTGATAGCTATAATCTCCAGCTATTCAAATGTAATGTCAATTGACATCTCCAGTTGCCTTGATCTATCCACCATCTTTCTCCTCATCCTTTCTTCTATCACTCCTATCTGATCTTGCTCCAAATTTTCTGTAACCCCTTGCATCCTAGTGGCTTCTCGCCTTGCTTGGGGTGAAACGCTTAAAAAAAATATAAAATGATAAAAAAAAAAGGTACAGTAAAAATGTTTTGAATTTGCAGAGATATGTATCTACATACACAGACAATTTAGCCACCTGAAGATGGTCTCAGATGAGACTGAAAGCATTTGGGAAAATAAAAATTAACTGAAAGAAAATTTTGGTATTTTTCTTAACCAATTTTCTATGGTTACCAAGAAATTAATTGGTGGGCTTGAAAGGATCACAACCAAAATAAACAGACATAGTATGTCTAAATTATTTAACCAGACCTGTTTGAATATTTTTATGGTCTGGTTCCTTGTATCACGGTGATAGTCCAAGGTAGAACCAATAAAGAAGAACTCAAATACGGAATATGGAATAACACAGATATATTACAAACAGGAATATATACAGAGAGGTCGAAAAATGTTAGTATGAACAATCAGGTTTAGTAGAGAGAACAATGTAGTCTTAATCAGTATCACCATTCCAATGTCTTGTAGTAACTGTCTTAACGCGACTCTGTTTCGGACTGCCTCTGACTCGACTGACTGATTCGCTCGCTCTGACTGACTGACAGATTCCTGACGGACTTCACTTCAGACTGAACAGTATTTAGTCACGGCCCCCCCCACGAGGACATCATGTGGCACAAGGCCGGTTTAATGTGGGATCTCCGAGCCCGTGGGCTCGGCCAAAAATATGCTCTTTGAACTCATATAAACGGGTTCAGGGTCGGTTTACCTCCCCGAAAGAGACTCCACCCTTCGGCATAGCCTTGTTCGGGTTCCTCCCCACCCGAAGGCACAGAGTTCAACCGATCAGCCAGTCAGCCGGGTCACCTGACTTCAGGCTGAACTCTCTGCTTCCTCTTGAGGCACAGTATTTATTACGTATGGAACAGTCCATTATGTTATTATGGGTAAGGTCCCATAACAAAATATATATATATATATATATATATATATATATATGAGAGGCCTTGCTGCAGGATGTAGTCTATCATCATACACAGAACTGGCCTTGGCGGTGTTTGAAAGTGCTCAAAAATGCTCCAAAACAGTTGATGCAGCAGCTAACACCAAACAGTTGTAGACCTGTGTGACAATATTGGAAATCAGAAATTTCTCTTCTGGAAATTAGCGTCAGATTGCAGATTGAACAGGATAATTGAATGTTGGATTGGTGATGGCCAGTCGGATGTGCAAGTGGTGTAATGGATATCAGCTTAGAATGAAAAAGCGGAGAGCCAGGTTCAAATTCTAGTCAGGTTCATTACATTCATTTATGTTGTATTCATATGCAAATCTTCATTATATAAATAGCAGTTGATATAACTTTAGGCTAAACTAATCCTGACCTTGAAGTCAAAACTACTAGAAAACAACAACCTACATGCATATACCCCACCCTGGGAAAGGTGTGAATCTATCTCTTCTCACTCCACCCAGCTATGTGCAGGTTGTATAATGGATAGCTACTTAAGATGAGTAATTGTTTAAATTACAGTTGGGTTCATTACATTCGCTTACCTACAACAACCCTTTGGAAAGGTGGAAACCCATCTTATCCCCCCAACTGTGGATTAAATAGTAGGATGTGTATTTGAAAAAAAAATCATTGTTATTCTGAACAGAGTAATAATGATTTATTCACTTACAAAGAAAAAAAAAAGAATTATTCTTGCAATCCAAAATTTGTCTCAGCTTTAAATAACTGACCAAACATTTATCTTTCAAGAGTTTATCAATCGAATGATTCCTTTATTTGAGGAAATACTTCAACTTGTTTCAGAATCTTTTAAGTAAAAAAATATTTTTAAAAATGTTAAAAAAAAAAGAAAAGAAATCACTGAAAGGAAAAAAAAACAGAAAAATCATTCTTTCAATTTACAAAATGCACAGCTTTTAACGAGATATGTTTATTTTTTTTCAACTTTTCTATAAAGTCCGATTCTCCATTTAAAACATAGCCTTTCTGCCTTTGTTTTTACTTTTATGATTGAAAATGCCTTTTTGTTAAAATTAAATTTAACAATAAGAAGAAATACAAAAAAAAGTAACAGTAGAATATTGTAATAACAATGGATTAATTTTATACAATACTAAAATGCATCACCAATTGAAAATTTAAGATTTAAAATTTTTTCTTTAATTTAAAAACTACTTACATTCTCAAAAATATAAAGTACCCCCCCTCCCACAAGTCCATAATTTCTTGATGAATTTAAGGTGTTGAAGCAATTTACTAAGTAATCTTTGCAGGGATGGATTTATAGCAAAATACTTTACTTAGATTTTAGAAGTATATTGTTTCGGTTTTTCCGTGTATAAACCTAGGATTGTCGAGTTTGTCAAGATAGAAAGATATATAAATAATGATTTCTAATTTAATTCCTGTAGATATATGAAATATAATTATATAATTGAAAATGAATTTTTTTTTTTTTTTCCCCAATTCAACAAAGGAGGAGGACAAAAAGAGCTAAATGAAAGACAGTTACCATGCCTATTGAAATCATTAAGTGTGTGGGCATGAAATGAAAGTCCTAGGTAGGATAATAAACTACATTCAGCAGCAAATCCTCTGATCAGGAGATTTGAGATTTTGAGGGACATGGAACCAGCTCTTAACTGTTGTTGTCGTTCCTAAGCCCACCCTGACTTGGAGTGGTGGCACCTATTAGGGTCCCAGCTATGGGCATATAATGACCCCCCAAAAAAAAAAAAAAAAACACTATGAAAGTATAAAATGGATTTTATATTTAAAAATTACCAACAATACCTATTTATAGCAAAATTACAAAAAAAATATAAATATTTAGTTGAAGCCATAAAATTGTGTTCATAATATTTAGATTTCAGCATTAAATAACCAATAGAGGTTTTGATATGCTGCTAAATAAAATCGACCAAAAACAAACCAATCAAAAAACATTAAAAACCAAGTTTAATATGCCACAAAAACAAAATCAATTTAATATTTAGATTTCGGCATTAAATAACCCATAGAGGTGTTGATATGCCGCTAAATAAAATTAACCAAAAAACAAAAAAATAGACCATTAAATGAGGGATTAGTTTCGTTGGAAAATCAAGTACACAAGAGATATAAAATATGCATTTCTCTATTTGAAAAAACATATAGGCAGGTTTGTTACATCCAATCGGTAAAGGCATGTCAGGCTATATGACAGTTCCGTATAGGATACAGGTTCAATTCCTATCGGAGGACACATATTTTCTATGAAAATTTCTCGGACATTGAGGCTGGTAAATGTTGTTATAACTGTTTATTATAAACAGAGCATTTACTTAAATATTTATATCTATAAAAAGAATGTATAAACATAAAAATGTCTTAAAATAATTGTTGGACTTTGTCCATTTCATAATGTGTGATGTCCTTTGTTTACATTTGGATACGCTTTGAGCAGATATGAATGTACACGAGAGATTCATGGATGATTGAAGTTTAAAAGCAGTAAATTTGACCTTGCTAACCAAAAGATCCTCTGTGGCCGAATCGGTTAAAAGACATGTCAGGGTATATGATGATTCAGCATAGGATACAGGTTTGAATCCTGTCGGAGGATGAATATTTTCCATGAAAATTTCTCAGACATTCAAGCTGGTAAATGTTGTTTAATATAAATAGAGCATTTACTTAAATATTTGTATCTATAAAAAGAATGTATAAACATAAAATGTCTTAAAAATAATTGTCGGACTTTGTCCATTTCATAATATATATATATATATATTTTATTACTTTTCCAGTCTAAATGCCACTTAAGTTAGGAAGATTCTGAGAGAAAGTAAGAAGTGCAGATTATGAGGATATGTAAGAAAGATAAGAGTTAAACTGAGACATGAAGAGCTTAAGATTGTATCGATCTGAAGTAGGGTTCTTCAGAAGATTTGTCTGAGTGGAACTTTCTTCTTACTAATGGTATATGAATTGAATAGAAATGGTTTGCTCCTCTATACATGACATGGCAGATTTTAGCTGTGTCAGCCCTATTAAAAATGGCTCATAATGAATATACTTTGGATAATTTGAGTGTTTTTGAGCATCAAAGTTGGTTCAAGATATGCAAAATGATGCAAGAAATGGGCAGACAAAAATGCACAGAACAAATGCAAATGTTAACAGTGTGTGAGCCTTTGTGTGTTCAGATTGAAGATTAAGTGCACAACTGATAGCATAGAGAAGCAACAAATTCTAACAGACGATTTGGCAATGAGAAAAATGATGTGTTAGGATTTTGTGGGTTCCTTGCACAAAAATAAGCCATCCAACAAATTCCCGTGATGGTTATTTCCCAAACATGAAAAATGTCTTGAAAGAATAAAGCTATATTTATATCTCTGAAGTCCAGGAACATGTGGCTACATTACTGAAAGATCCAGGAACATGTAGCTACATTACTGAAAGGTCCAAGAATGTTTCCATGAATAGAACCAAGAGGAGTACTTTGAAAGTGATGACAGTCAAACATGACCAGGTAAGAAAACTTTACGTCAATTGGGCCATGCCAAATCCAAATCCAGAACCTTCTCATTCCTGTTGGAGGAACCTCACCCTGGTTGACCATATCTTTCTCACTCCTGTTGGAGGAGCCCCCCCATGACTGACCATGTCTTTCTCACTCCTGTTCGAAGAAACCCACTCCATGATTGACTGTGTCTTTCTTACTCCTGTTGAATGAACCTATACCATGATTGACCATGTCTTTATCACTCCTGTTGGATGAACCCGTCCAGGACTGACCATGTCTTTCTGATTCCTGTTGGATAAACCCCTTACTGATTGATCATGTCTTTCTCATTCTTGTTAGAGGAACCACTCATAGCTGAATGGGGCAAGAAGAGATGGATTTATATTTCTTCTAAGAGTATTTGAACATAGGTGAATGTAATGAACTCATCTAGAATTTGAACTTCGCTCTCCGATTCCTCAATCTGATCCACTATCCATTGCCAATGCCCATATAAGTAGGAAGGGAAAGTGATTGAATACTGATTGCTGGGACATTTCTAAAATGGGGAACAGAGTTACATCCCTTGTTTTTTTTTTTATTTGAGAAAATAATGCGTCTTTGCAAATGGTTTATAACATTTTATTTTAACTAAGAAAAGTTGAGGAAAAGTTCTCAACCCAGTCAAGAAGCCTACCGAAAAAAATCTGTTTGGTCAGTTCCTGGAGAATGAGAAAGGCTGAGAACTCTTCCGCACTAACTTACAGCTGGGAAAAACCAAGAAAAAAAATTTTTTTTTATTCGAAAAGTCTGGTTTCATGCTCTGTCTTTCTTTTCAAGCAGTTTAATCAAACGTCTGAAAACAGTCAGTTTTCCATTTTTTGTGCAATCACCATATTTTATTTTCCTTTTGATTTCACAAGATTAGAAATATATTTCTTTTTTTCTCTCTCAGAATTAATTTAGGCTTCATCATTAAAAAAAAAATCTTTAATTGATTTATCAGTTTGTTGTTTTGTCTGGTCACTCACTGAAATATTTCATTTCAGAATATGAAACAAAGAGAGATTAAAAAACAATGAAAATATATGAAAAAGCTGTTTTTTTTTTATGATTTTCTTTAGTTTTTGTTCTTCATTAGTTTTACAATTTTCTATCTTTCCATCCGTAATCTTAAAGAATTTTCCTTTTTTTTTTCTTAATCATTCTTTTCTCTCTTTCTCTAATCTTGGTATTTTTTTCTTTTATTCTTTCTTTTTCTCTCAATTTTTATATTTTCTTTTTCTCTTTTTCCTATTTTCTTTTTCTTCTTCTCTTGCTTTTTATATTTTCTTTGTTTTGTTTTAGGTTTTATTTTTCTTGCTTTTTCTTTTTATATTTTCTTTTTCTTCCTCTCTTTTTTTCATATTTTCTTTTTTCTTTCTATAGTTATATATATTTTATTTTTCCCTCCTTTTATATTTTCTTTTTCTTCTCTTTGTTTTTCCTATTTTCTTTTTCTCCCTCTCTTTTTTCCTATTTTCTCTTTTTTCTCTCTCTTTCTTCCTATTTTCTCTTTCTTCCTCCTTTTTCATATCTTTCTTCTTCCTCTTTTTTCCTATTTTCTATCTCTTTTTCTTTCTTTCTTTTTCATATTTTCTTTCTTTCTTTTTCATATTTTTTCTTCCTCTCTTTTTTCATATTTTTTCTTCCTTTCTTTTTATATTTTCTTTTTCTTTCTCTCTTCATATTTTCTTTTTTCTTTCTATATTTATATATATTTTATTTTTCCCTCCTTTTATATTTTCTTTTCCTTCTCTCCTTGTTTTTCCTATTTTCTTTTTCTCCCTCTTATTTTTCCTATTTTCTCTTTCTTCCTTTCTCTTTTTCCTATTTTCTTTCTCCCTCTCTTTTTCCTATTTTTTCTTCCTTTCTTTTTTTCTTTTTTTCCTCTCTCCTTTTCATATTTTTTCCTTCTTTCTGTTCTTTCCTCTGTTCTTTTTTCTTTCTCTTTCCATTCTACCGTTTTTCTCTTTTACTTTTCTTTCTTCTGCCTCTCCGTTTCTTTTCTCATCTATTAACTTATTTAGAATTTTACTTTATATTTTTTCTCTTCCTTCACCTCCTAAGTTTGAAGAAAAATAAAAAAATAAAACAACCAATTTTATCTTTCATTTTTCTTCTTCCATAACTTTGCTTTTGTTCCCTGCCATTCCCACCCAGTAAGACTCTTTTTTTTCTATCTTTCATATTTTATTCTTTCTTTTCATCCCCTGATCAAATCTTGGCCTTCATCTTCTTTGTCCTACTTCAAATGTTCCCCTTAATAACTATTTCCTCATTACGTTAGATTTGTTCCTTAAAAAAGTGCTGAAATCAAAATAACTTAAAAAGTGAATCTTGTTTTCTTTTGAAAATCCTTAATATGTTTTTTAAATTATGTTTCTATATTTGGAAGTGTAATACATTCAACAAGTAAAAAGAAGAACAAAGATTTATTTTTATTTCCAAACTTTATAATTCCTTCAGCCAATCAGCATTTGCCACACCTATTATTTCAGACAGTGGGAATTATCCACACTCGGCTGCCAAGATGCTCATTCGGTGGCACTGTTTAAGTACTATAAAAGGATAGACATAATCTTCCTCTTTCTCTTTCCTTCTCCAAGATGTAGTAGCAGCATCAACACAACCTTTTGTTCCCACTAGCAATAATATCTTTCCCTCCAGGTTATTGATGAATGAACTTTTACACACACACACACACACACAATAATTAAATTTAAATGTTTTTACTTTTTGGCTGTGTACACACTAGTATATTTTGTTAATTATTTAGTAGTTATATAAAAGTACAAGAAAATATCTCCCTATTGAAATTTAATGCATAATTCACATGGTTGTTCATGCTTTTAGTTAAGCTATAATCATTATCTGCAACCAATCAGATTTTGCTGTTTTGATAATACAAACACTGTTCACTTAACAATTATCAAATTTTTCAAGGGACATAAATTAAGTTTAGCTTGAATCTTCAGCTCTTTTCCAATTGATAAAATAAAACAGTGTTTTTATTTTGTGTTATGATAATAAAAAATAAGTTATAAGATTAACTTCAAAGTTTTCATATCTAATAATAAAAAAAAAGACGTCACTCGTTAAAAGAAAGTTGATTCATGACTCAGGTTCATAAGGCCAACTAAACAAATTCAGATTAAGCTTAAAAAAAATCATTTATTTTTTGTTTTGCTAACTGAGTTATCTCCCTTATTCCCATTATCAATTCAATTTTTTTTCCCAACAGCACTTCAATTTCGAAGGTATTTTTTGGTTCATGAATTAAGAGTAATATAGGATTCAAAAATATTTTTTGTTTTGTTCACTTTTTATCTGCTTAAAAAATACCCCCCACCCATCATGAGTCAAAAGGTCAGCAAAATAAATGTAAATAAATAAAACTAAAAGTCTTTAAAAAAAAGGCAGGCCTTTTTTGGTGAATTTCATGGTTAGAGAACGAATCTACTTTTAATTTTCCCATATTCAAAATACAAATAAGTTGAACTTATTCGGCTTATTTTGTGTTTCTGTTCCTGCTTCAAAATGGCAATCATGATGAAGCCAGAAGGTGTCAAGATAGATCTGATGTGCAATACACAAACACTGTGAAATAAAATTTATACTTGCATTTAAATGCCATTCTCTTCATAAGAATTCAACCTCTCTATGTGCAAAGATGATATTTGATGTTCAATCAACCTCAATATCAATTTTATGTTCCTATCAACCTCTCTATGTGCAAAGATGATATTTGATGTTCAATCAACCTCAATATCAATTTTATGTTCCTATCAACCTCTCTATGTGCAAAGATGATATTTGATGTTCAATCAACCTCAATATCAATTTGATGTTCCTATCAACCTTTCTATGTGCAAAGATGATATTTGATGTTCAGAAAGATTAAAGTATGGGACGATAAAGCAGGATATTTACATACAAAAACAAAAGTGATAAAATAATAAAGTAAAAGAAACTACAATATATGACGACATATAAGGCACATTTTTTTTTTTACTAAAAATATATTTTAAAATTTCCCTGCATCTTATATGCCATATGTAGATTTAAAATTTGTGATAGTCGACCCAAATTAGCTACCTGACAACTCCTATTAGCTTAGACTTTAAAGTAGCTTTTATATACCTATTGTCATTATTTAAAAGGCTGTTATGCAGATTAAGTGTTATCATTGATAATATTCATTATATTAATTTCATTACATTCAATATTAGTACTTTGTTTCACTAAAATTATATGCAACAAATTCAAATTATACATTTGTAAAATATTGTTTCATTAATATTTTTCTTGTGATAACTTCAGTTGCAATGGTATAAATACACTCAGGATTTTTATATCCTAATTATTCCAATAAGACGTTTACAAGACGAGAGGTAAAGGATATAATAACATTTTTATAGGATCATGTTCTTTTTTTTCTATTATTTTTCGTTTAATTGTAATCATGGCTTGTTTAACCAAAAATAACACCTCATAAATATAGCTTAGGCTGTACCATTTACTAATAATTTTACAAATTTTACTAATTAATTTTTTCTTGATTTACCCTGCTGAAATTGGGGTGCAAATTATACACCTGTGCATCTTATATGCCATCATATACAGTAAATAAAATCAGCTAGAGACTATATACCTGATATGGCCCAGAAATATATTTGTTTGAAGTAGCAAAGTGGTTTTGGACTACTGTAACCGAGTAGGACAATCTAGCAGGTAACTGTAATGGACTGATCCTCATTGTAGTGGTAGGCAATAGGCAAAGATAATAGGCAGAGTCCATGTACCTCCACATCAGTTTGTATTTATGGCTGACACCAGCCAATCATATTACTGTGAGGGGGAACCCAGCTGTATGCATATTCATTACATCAATACCCAAAATACATATAAAAAATATTTAAATTTAAAGTTTTAGCATCTGCTTTCCATTATGTGCATATGTAATATAATGACATCAACATAAACATCACTTTAGGCTCATAAAGTTCTAAAGGATGAAATGTACAACACAAAACGTTTTCAACTTTCTCATAGATTTTCCTGTAGAATAAAGTATAACATCTACCCATGGGATAATCCTTTTAAAAAGTTAAGTACATAGGGTAAATGGATAAAGAAGTTAAATACTCTACATAATTCACTGAAGAATATTGATATTCTTGGAATAAACCATAAATGTGTTAAATACATAAGATAATCCTTTTAATGGGCTACATACATGAGATGATGCATTAAGAGATTAAAAACCCAGGATTATCCATTTAGGGATTAAATATTTGAAGTAATCAATGAAGAGATTAATTGTATTAGATGATATATTAAAGAGCTGAATACTTAGAACCTAATCTATCATATTATTTTTCACACAGACATTGGAAGAAGAGATTAGCCTTTCTCAGGCTCATTAAAGAATAGTAAATCCAATAGTTGAGAAGATACGGTGGAGTAATGAATAGAGGCTTAGATTGAGGAATCAGAGAGCTGAGTTTGAATTCCAGTCGAATCCATTACATTCACTTACATACTTGAGAAATGTATGAATCCTCTTCTTCTCCCTCCAGCTATGGGTAAATAGCAGGACAGACCGGGTTCTTTAGCCTTGGATGGCAACTGGTCTACTGCAGAAAGAAATGGCAACCTACTGATATCTGCCTCATCAGTCATGTATCGAAAGATACATGGCCTAAGCGTGTATCACTCTTAGCACATAACTGACTGACTGACTGAAATCCAATAGTTAGACATTGGAAAGAATCAACACATATGCTAGGCTACGAGGATCCCCTTAATAGGCCTAGCATAGAAATAAATACAGTATGGGAGCCACTAATAAAGAAAGAAAAATGACAACAAGTCTTCAACAGCAGGAGCAACTGTAACAAAACAGAAAATCTTTAGTGAGTGCAGTCAAGCATGACAAGCAGCACTGATCAGCAGCCAGGTTAGGTTTAAGTCTCCAAGTTCTCCACACAGAATTGTCCTGAGCAGTACTAAAATAAGATCATCTTGGTTCTGTCCTGCCTGTTCAGCCACTATAGCCCACAGGAATCACTTCTTCCAGCTATACCAGAACACCAGATCCAATTGTAACAAATGTTTCTTTGTCATTGCTCGTAATGAGTACAGTCATGTCCTCTAAGAAGTAAAGTCACTGTATAGCCTCTCACCAATTTGGTTCTAGAGATTACTGGCAGCTCTGCAAGAGGGTGCTGAAAATAACAAATTCTCAGTCCTTCCTCTCTTCAATCAATTTGAAATATTGACATCTACTGCATTTAGAGTGCTTTGCTCAGAAGTTCTCTTCCAATACTGGACAGGTAGGAATGCTTAAAGAATCAGTGTATATGCTAGGCTATGAGGACCTCCTTAGTAGGCCTAGCATAGAAATAAATATGATATGGTAGCTGCTGATAAAGAAATGACAGCAAGTCTTCATCATCATCATCAGCAGCAGCTGTAACAAAAATAGAAAAGCTTTAGTGAGTGCAGTCAAGCGTGACAAGCAGCAACAGTACTCATCAGCAGGCAGGTTAGGTTTAACCCCCTTCATCGGCAATTATTTTAGGAAATATTTAATTTTCAGACAGATTTTTTTATCTGTTTTTAATATAGTAACTAAGAAACTGAGTCACCTTGAAGTAATAACACCTCTACTAGATGTATGAGTTGACAATTGGACTCATTTCAAGCTCAGAAGGGAAAAAAAAAATCAAGATCAATGCATAAACATGTCAGTAGCTGATTTTTTAATGTTATGTTTTGGATGCGTTTATTTGTCGGTGTCTGAAAAAGACACTTTCGGTAAAAATGTATATATATACGTCTACAATGGGGAAAGGGTTAAGGCTCCAATCTCTCCACAGAGAATTGTCCTACTGTACAACAGCCAAGAGCAATGATTCCCAATGGTAATATTTTGCTGGGGTATGCATAGGATGTGCAACCTTCGGCTTACTATACTAACAAAAAAGGGGAGGAATTCAAGAATGAGTTATTAACAGTGAATTGTTTTCTCAAATTCCATTCTGCATTATTATTTCATGATTAAAATAATCAAAATATATTACAGAATTAACTTTCATTCAAATATTTTATATTTCTGCCTTTCAGTTCTCTATTATATGTTTTGAAACTATATTTAACTGTCTTTTTGTTTTTTCAATTGTTCCTTTTCATGAATACCATAGTCTTTGGAGGCTTGTTTAGAGACCAAGTTAATGGCCTTTTAAGCTTCCTTCATGTGAATTGCAGCAAAATTTTGAATATGTAAGAATTAAATATTACAAGGGACCACCAGAATTTTAGAAATACCAAAGTGGGGCATGGTCCAAAATCAGTTGGAAACCACATGAATTGTGTTGCATTTCTTAATCAGGAAGGAGTCCATTAGAACTCAAATCAAACGAAATAGTAATATCAGTCTTGTGAATATCAGGTGCCACTACCTGGTTTTAAGAATTAAATATTACAGTGTTGAGGCAGGGGGGGCACCAGAATTTTAGAAATACCAAAGTGGGGGATGGCTCAAAATCAGTTGGGAATCACTGGCCTCGAGTATTAAAATGTTGGTTTGTGAATTTGGTGAGATAATATTTGTAAATCCATAGGTAGCTTTTGTTTCTTTGGATGAAAGTTAAATTGTTCCATGGTACAATAGCATAGTGGATTAAAGAATTGTTTTGTGATTTTAGCGATGCAGTAATTGGGAGTTCAATCCCTGGACCAGGCAGTGTATCCTTGGAATCAGTGCAAGCAATAGCTGAGCAGTAGAAAAATAAAAAACTAGATGAGATATCCTTAGACATGGGTAGTGGAATGGGAACAATCTACCCCTGCTGATTAAATAAAGGGTCCAATTCAAAATCACCTATAAGTTACCTGGATTGTCATACACTTAATGAAGGCTGGAAGATTCAACAGTTGAAACATTGTGAGAACAACAAAGATGTGGACAATAGTTCACATGTAAATAAACATAACAGCCTGAGCCAGGATTTGAACACATCATGCCTATTCTATTTTTTTGTGCTGTTAACTGTCATGCTACCTTCACATCATGAAAACATGAGGCCAAGAAGGTGCAGTGTGTTGCTCTCCATGAGTGTAGCATCATCCATGCTTATGGTAGGTAGGAAAGTTTTTCTATGGTATTTAAATTAGAACATTTTAGTTTTGGAGACATTAAAATTTACAAGCCATTTCCTGCCCCACTGATTGGAGGTCTTTTTCAAGAGCAGCAGCCAGATTAACTTCGTCAATGCTGACAGATTTGCTATTGAGACAAGAGGAAATGGTAATGTCATCTGCATAAATGCCTACTTGGGAACTGATGACATCAGGAAGACCATTGCAGATCAGAAACAGTGTAGGGCCCTAGATAGATCTTTGGAAGACATCTGCGTTCATGTGAAAGGATCTGAAAGTGAGCTCATTTAGGATGACCCTCATTTCCCAATTTGATAGGAATTATTGGATTAAATCAAACAATCATCTTGTGATACTGTAGACCTGGAGCTTATGTAGAAGACCAGCATACCAAAACCTGTCAAACACTTTCAAGATATCTTTGCCATTATTATCAAGAGCTTGATGTACATATTCAGTGATGGCTATAGGGACATCAGCAGTAGACCTGACAAAACGGAAGTTATATTGTTTGTCAGAGAGTAGGGCATGAGAGGTAAGATGCTTAACCACTCCAGCATTGATTAAAACCTTGAATACTTTGCCAAAAAACATTAGGGGAGTAATAGGGTGATAGTTAGAGGGGTTAGAAAAGTCTCCAGAGTTCTTAAGAACAGGAACTACAGAGGAGGACTTCCAACAAGCAGGAAAGTAGGAAGAAGTGAGGCAATAGTTGTAGACTTTGGAGTGAACTGGAGTCAGCTCAGGAGCACATTTCTTTAGGACAATGGTTTGCCTTATGGGATTCTAATTTAGAAATAATGTCCGAGACTTGATGTATTCATTTAAAAATGAAATCCATTCTTCTTGTTTTACTTTGAGCAAAAATGTTAATAATTTACTTGTTAATCCCTTGATGACAGTTGAGGAAATGTTTCTCTATTGGAAGCATTGCAAGTGTTTCAGCATTCCTAGTACTCCTTAGAAAAGTTTTTATTATTTTCAGTGTTGAAAAGTAGTGTTCCGGCTCTGATGTAGTAATGGGAATTCACAAGAGGACTTTTATCAGCACCATTTAGATTGTTTTCCAAGATAAATTCCAGCAGCTCAATTAATTTGCAATATTCATGCATATTAGATCTACGATAGAATACTTTTAGTTCAGTTTAAAGCTTTTCTTTGTCAATCATGGGACATGCTTCAGTGAAGTTTTTCTTGCTGAACAATTTAGCAGCAATTAAGTGTTTAGTCAAAGAATATCTGTTCATTATATCAACACATATGCAGTCACACACTTCCTTTGCTTCTGCTATGAGTGTCTTTGAAGGACATAGCACTTTGAGTTTCTTATTTTTAAAATAGAAGTTTTTAAATCTGTCATATATTCATTGATATTAAACGCACTAATTTCTTGAGTTTGCATTTGGTTGTTAATTGCTTCAACATACAGCATAATCTAATGAAAAAACTCTAATCAAAACCTGGAATTATCACCATTCCAATATGGTAAAATTCCTCTTGCTTCTGCAATAGTTTGATCTGCATTGATGTTGACTGAATTTCAGTAAAGTAGCGTTTTAAAGTTTGAAATTATTCATGAACTCTGTTCACAGTCCATATGTTAAAGTTGCACCTTGTAGGACAGGGAGTCACCAAACTTTTTTCACAGAGGGGGCAGTAATGAGAAAATGATGAGTGCATGCTGGATAACCATTTTGTTCAAAACAATACACTGAATACTCAAAAAATAAAGACAACAAATATATTTATTTATTTTTTTTTAAGCAAATTAGACCCCAAGCAAGGCAGGAAGCCACTAGCATCCAAGGGGTTACAGAGAGTTGGAGCAAGAGCAAAGAGGAGTGATAGAGGAAAAGATGAAGAGAAGATTAGGGGATAGCTCAGGGCATCTGGATATGTTGATTGACATTACATTTGAATTGTTGGAGATTATAGCTATCAGGAAAACAAGAAATGACCAAAAAGTTATCAAAGAAGATGATATTAGCAATAAAATAGTTATATCCCACCCTAAGCAGCAATAAAAGTTTAGTGAGATTTGTGAAACTTGTATTTACTTTTTAAGATATAATCAATATTTGCTCTGGAATTGCTGTATCCAGCCAAGAGAATTGGTTCATCAATCAACCCCATTCAATGTGCTGAATTTATATACTTCATTTTTGAAAATGTTTGCTTACAAACATAAGTTGTTTCAAGCACTAATGCCATACCAGAGGCAAATTTCTTAAACTTTGAAAACTCATCATTAGGTAAGCAGCGATAAAATTCAAGAGTCTTTTCTTCTCTGTACTTCACTTTCAGCAGGTCATTTGCTTGCAAATCAATAAGTTCCATCAGTAGTTCAACTGAAATGTCATCAAGATTAAAATCAAAAGGATTCTGGAACATAAGAATATGACTCACTTCTCTCAAGATCTGAAAATCTCTCTATAAGTCATGAATAATCTTCTTTGGAAACTCTAGGTTGACATCTGCGATTCCATTGCAAAATTCTTTAAAACACTGAAAATTAGAGAAATTTCTTCCTTTCAGTTCAATGATGATCCTAAAACTTATATCACTGTCAGATGCAAAAATCTGATTGGTCAAATTTTGGCATTTTTACTTATATTTATTTTAAGTTCCTTGGGGTTCTTGATAGGCTCCAGAGGCAGATATGCTATGTAGTTGGCACTGCTCTGGCATCTCATCTACAGTCACTTTCTCACAGATGCGCCGTCGCCTCCCTCTGTCTGTTCTACAAGTGCTTTCATGGAAATTGCTCTGAGGAGCTGCATTCGCTGGTTCCCAGATGTCATGAGTTTCAAGTGCCCTACGAGGCTGGCATCTCGCTCTCACCCCTTCACTGTCGAAACTCCTAAATATAGCCATCTCTTCTACTTCAATAGCTTCATGTCTCGCACCTCTCGCCTGTGGAACTCCCTTCCCTATTCCAGTTTCCCTGAGAGCTATAATCTCCAGCTATTCAAATGTAATGTCAATCGATATCTCCAGTTGCCTTGATCTATCCAATACCCTCCTCCTCATCCTTTCTTCTATCACTCCTATCTGATCTTGCTATAAATTTTCTGTAACCCCTTGTGTCCTAGTGGCTCCCTGCCTTGCTTGGGGTGAAATGCTTTTAAAAAAAAAAAAAAAAAAAAAAAAAGAAAAGTTTTTTTCTGCATAGCAAGTTTAACTACAATTCATTGATAATTCCATATAAACAATTATATTTTAGCTCATTTGTGGCAGTGAGCAGTGGGTTGTAGTTTGGTGACCCCTGTTGTAGAAGATGGATGTGGAATGCTGACGTCCATATACACATTGTGGTGATCTTGAGAATAATATTATGGCTATTCCAACATTCTCAAGATCACAAGATCACAATATTTTTCTCTAATATTATGGCTATTCCAACAGAGAAAAATATTCTTGTGTTCTGTGTCATACTTGTTGCATTATCAAATTAAGTTGAATTGCATAACAGTGAATGAAATCTGCACTATTATAAATTGTTTGAATTCCTCCTTTTTTTTACATTTCATGACATTTGCCCCATCGAATATACGAGCTATCCATTTTTGTCCATTTCCTTGAAGGATTATGTCTAATTGTTCTAGAATGTGTTTTAATATATGCCATCTGCATTTGATTTTCTGGAATAAATAATTCCTCAAAATGTTCAAACATTTTTTCATTTAATATGTACCATAGAAGAATGGCCATTTGAGTTTGTTTCAAAACATCTGCTGTGACATCATCCATGATGGCTACAAATGAAGTTTCCCTCATTTCTGTCCTTATCTCCTCATGGTATATTTGTAGCAGGCAGTCAAATATCACATTCTGAATGGTCATAGAAACATATTTGAAAACTGTACTGGTTTTTAAATGATTCCTTAGTTTGGTTTGGTTTGTTTTATGGCATATCATCATCTCAATGGGTTATTTATTGTTGACAAGATTTTTATTGCTGGTAATATTTCTTTTTCCAAAAATGTATTGCTGGTAACATTTCTTTTTCCAAAAATGTATTGCTGGTAACATTTCTTTTTCCAAAAATGTATTGCTGGTAATATTTCTTTTTCAAAATGTATTGTTGGTAATATTTTTTTTCAAAAATGTATTGCTGGTGATATTTCTTTTTTCAAAAATTTATTGCTGGTAATATTTCTTTTTCCAAAAATGTATTGCTGGTAATAATTATATTCTTCAAAATTTCATTGCTGGTAATAATTTTTTACAAAAATGTATTGCTGGTAATAAAACTTATTTTACATATTTTGACCTCACTTTAGGTGTTAACTATTTGCCCATAGCTGGGACCCTAACAGGTGCTACCACCCCGGGTCAGGGTGGACCTTGGAACACCAGCAATTAGGAGGTGGTTCTACACTCCTCAAAACCTGATCAGAGGCCTTGCTGCTGGATGTAGTTTATTGTCATACCCAGGACAGAGTGATTCTTCAAATTTGGATCTAATTTAGATGCAAAATTTATTAATCCTCTAAATACAGTTGGATTTATTGAATCATCTTTTCCATCCTGAATGGTCTTTTATTTTGGGATAAAATTTCATGGTTGTTTTTAACCTTCATGTCATGCTCATTGATTGAAAGTCTGTATGCCTCATTAAGTTTCTCATAAAAGGGTCAGTGAAACCACATATAGTTTTTTTCTTTCATTTTGTTTATATTTCTAAAACTGTGTTTTGTCCACATTACATCACCTCCAAAAGCATTAAACACAGGAAGCAAAACAATGCATTTTTCATTTTACAGCCACAGAGCCAACTTTTTCATTGGTACCATTCAGAATTCAAGCTACAAATGTCTCTTTTGTTGTTGCTTATTTCTGGCTGAGATATTTAAAAATCAGGTGTTGAATGACCTCTTTTTCTTAACTATAACTTTCTTATTGCTATCGTAATTTACCCATGCAGACATGGACTCTTCCAGGTATAAATAGGAGCAGGTACTGCCTTTTGGGGAGAGAGCTTTCCAGCAGTCAGCTCTGACAGTCAAACCGAACATTCTTGCTGTAACACTCTCGTTTGTATATGTTTGTATTACTGTTTCTGTTAATATCTTTGTTTAAGTCCATTCCTCTCTTGTGTCTTTATTTCTGGCTCTAACAAGGCCACAACACTATATCTATTGTCCGTATATATAGTTTGTCCGTATCTGTCAATCTATCTATCTGTTATGGTAATTTACCCACACATGCAAGGACTCTCCCAGGTATAAATAGGAGCAGGTACTGCCTTTTGGGGAAAGAAGTTTCCAACAGTCAGCTCTGACAGCCAAACTGAACATTCTTGCTGTAACACTCTCGTTTGTATTACTGTTTCTGTTAATATATTTGTTTAACTCAATTCCTCTCTTTGTGTCTTTATTTCTGGTCCTAACAAGGCCAGAACACTTATAGAGAGACAATGGTGAAAACTTAAGCTGTTGAAATTCACTTATTGTCACAGAACTTATTTCTTGGGGATTCAAGGAGGTCAGGGTTAAATTATTAAAACAACCACAAAAAATATTGAATTAAAATAGCTGGAAGCATGATAGTCAGCTACAGTTTATCACTTTCAAGAATATGGCACATATTTTTTAAGCGCAACACACACTGAGTCAATAATAAACACTACCTTACACTCAAACAACAGGGTCAGCACTGTATAAACAACAGTGCTCTCTCATGGTCAAAATGTTACATCGGTAATAAGATCAATAACAATCAAAGAGGTGAACAAGAGTTTGAATAAATCAAATAAGTCACAGTATACTGATCATTCTTTGTCTTTAAAAATCAAGAATATAACTATGAAAAAATTAATGAATAGCTCTTAAAAAAAAAAAAAAAAAACTCTGTTTGTTCCCAGAAAAAGTTTACAAATAGAATTTTTATAAAATTTCAAATATTTAAAAAAAATTAAATTCTGTTATATTATAATGCCATGAGAAGGACAGTAAGAAAAAGAGCAACTCAGAAACAGAGTATAATTCAGTGCACACTGAGGTTTTATTAAATAATTATAGAAGAAGACATTTATTATAATCTCAATGTTAGAGTTATTAATAAAAATCAGGCCATTATAATAATTTATTTAAAAATTAATTAAAAATATCTATTTGCTTATTATAATCAAAATTGTGAGTATTTCTATAATATAAAGTTCTTTATAACAATGAATATAAACTGGTCCAATATTTTTAATACTCTGCTTAATGTTATTAGACAGTTATTGTTATCCGTTCCAAAGTTATCCCAATAAGTGTTTTTTTTTGGGGGGGGGCGAGGGACATCAGTAATTGCATCTGTTTGAGACATGATTTTCATTAATTCATATTTTCAAAAATTTTATAATTTCCTCCAATGCTTTGTGGATTTTTTTTTTTTTTTTTTTGAAATCGATTCATCCCAAACAAAGCAATAATGCCACTAAAGATGCAAGGGGCTACTGGGAGTGAAAGAGAATGAAAAAGACTTTAGAAGAAACCAGAAACCCAATCCTAAACAAGAAACAAGTGATAAACCTCTACTTCTCTATTCACTCCGAGCAAGGTGATAATGCCACTAAGAAGCAAGGGACTACTGGAGGTGAAAGAGAATGAAAAAGACTTTAGAAGGAACTGAAAACAGCCTTATCAGGAAACAAGGGATAAACCTCTAATCCTGTTCCAAAAAATCAGGAAGGAGTCCATATAGTTAATTTTTTAAAAATCTTGAACAATCTACCCTGGTGGATGAAATAAAGGGTTCAGTTTGAAATTCCAATGTATGTCACATGAAAATGGTTAGAGTGTACAAAGGCCAAAACATTGTGAATATGACAATAAAAATGAGGACAATAGTCTGAACAATGTAAATCATATAAATAGCTTTTTACATTGATAATAAAACAGTTGAATTTCAAGTTTACATAGGAGTGTGGTTTAAGAGTTTACATGGAAGTTTGGTTTGAGATTAATTTCAAGTTTACATGTGAGTTTTGTTTTGGTAATGAGTATTTACTCACATCCAGTTTTTCAGTATTGTGAAAGAATCGGTTTTGTAAATCCTTCCTCAAGTCAATATCTATCTAACTATATATATATATATATATAGGAAGTTTGGAGAATTCCTTAATGTCTATAGTTGTCATTTAAATTTAATTGGAAATTAATCTCAGTGTGAATAATGATAATTCTTCATCCCTGGAATTTACACAGAAAATTCACTGGAACTTTGGGAATGTGTTCTTGTGCTTTCCTGATCAATTATATAAAAACATTTGACTAATTATATGATGGACTTCCAACCACTTCTTAAAATTTAACCAAATAACCAAATATAGAAATTTGTTCACAGTTCTTTCCTTGTTGAGCTGTGAACTTTTTAACACCTGCTTTTTTTTTTACCTAAGTTTGTAACTTAAGATACGTTTAAAATAAAAAGTATCAGATTACACATCTGGAATTTTACACAAAATGATACACAAGAGAAAACCAGACAAATACTTTTGTTTCCAAAATTTGTTTTTTCGTCTGGCATTTTCTCCTAACAAATGGCTGTCAACCTGCACATGTTTATTCACTAAGAATAGTGCAGGTGCAAAAGTAATGAATTGTCCCAAATAGATTTCTGCAGTTATTTAGAGGTCATTTCTCAAGCAGTAATATGCCAAAAGTATCAAAGAGCAAACAACCTTAAAGAAGAAAATTTAGGAATAACAAAATATCACTTCTTGCATCTGTTTAAGATTCTGCACTGCCAAGATGTGTTTTCCCATTGCCTTCTCCTTGGTATTTTTATTGAAGCACTAACTCAGCTGGCTGTTAACTCATCATGCTTACATTTGTTGTGTAGATGTCCACCGCAAGGAAAGTTGGCTCCCTGTGCCACGCCAGGAAATTTTTCTCCCCGGAATCAATCCTCCAGATCTACAAATCAACAATTCGCCCTTGCATGGAGTATTGCTGCCATATATGGTCTGAAGCCCCTTCTGTTTGCCTCGGGGTTCTTGATAGGCTGCGGAGGCGGATATGCAATATAAATGGCCCTGCTCTGGCATCTCGTCTACAGTCACTTTCTCACAGGCGCGCTGTCGCCTCTCTCTGTCTGTTTTACAAATACTTTCATGGAAATTGCTCTGAGGAGCTGCATTCGCTGGTTTCCAGACTTCATGAGTTCAAGAGCCCTATGAGGCTGGCATCCCGCTCTCACCCCTTCACTGTCGAAACACCTAAATGTAGCCGTTTCTTCTACTCCAATAGCTTCATGTCTTGCACCTCTCGCCTGTGGAACTCCCTTTCCTATTCCTGTTTTCCTGTGAGCTATAATCTCCAACTATTCAAATGTAATGTCAATCGACATCTCCAATTGCCTTGATCTATCCACTATCCTTCTCCTCATCCTTTCTTCTATCACTCCTATCTTGATCTTGCGTCCAAATTTTCTGAAATTAACTCCATCTCATGCTTTTTGTCTTTTCAAGTGGATTAGACCAAAAAATGGGGCATTGCTTGGACTTGGGCTGAAACTTTCTGCCATTGCTTCATCTTTAAAAAAAAAAAAAAAAAAAAAAAAAAAAAGACCAAAAGAATCTCTGGATTTGAGCTAACTGCCATTCTCACCAATACTTCATCTTTATTATTGACCAAAACATGAACTCACTTTAATTTGCTATTGATAAAGTATAACATTTGCTCATTGACCAAAAACAGTGGCAAAATGAGGTCAAGGTCCTCACTTTCTGCCATTGTAAAC
>CAHIKZ030000744.1:1012500-1032500 GCA_903632075.3 Acanthosepion pharaonis
AGATAACAACTGCCTCTTGACTTTAAGAGGTTAAGACTAGTTTTCAGGGAAGCACCTCTGTGGGAGTCTGTTTCACAAAGTAGCGATTCTTGGGGAAATAGCTGCCTGAAATGAACTTTCCTCTTCTATATAACATTCCAGTAGGCATGAAACACCATCTGTTTCAGCTATGGCTGAAGAATGAGTGGATTTCTCATATTGATAAGATATTTATGACTATTACACAGGATGAAATGTTTTTTTTTTTTTTGTTACACTAACATTTACATAATACAAGGCTCAAGAGCCACTCATGGTAGAGTGTTGCTGTTAAAATTCTAATGATAAAAGATTATATGAATAAAAGAAGAAATTATAGGAAGTAAAGATTATGAGGATAAGGAAGAGAAATAACAACTGACTATTGACTTGAAGATGTTGAGGGAAGCATACATGTGGGAGTTTGTATTTTTGAGCTTGATGTACAAAAGGATAGTAAGACTGCTGATAAAGGACAATGACACATGCAGAGATTACATTAATTAATCAAACTTAAGAGGGATAATGAGTTTTTAGTGGGTTTTCTCTTTTTTCTGAAAATTTATCCAGGGATGGTGCATACTACAGTTGGCCCCAGACAGTGCTTTGTGATTCTTGTTACCTTATCAACATTTACTTTTTTTTACCTACATTTATATGCTTTACAAATTAAACTAAGCACATGAAGGATTTTTGCAGATTTTAACATCATCCTGGTTCTTTTTTTTTTTCCGTCCGAATTCACAAACCTCTTTTGCTCATGTTGTCTTGAAAAAGAAAACACTTTATAAAATTTTTTATCCATGATGTTGAATGTCTTAAAAAAAATCAATTTTTTAACAAGAAAAATCTCAAGTGGATGTTAAAAAATTCTGCAAAACATTGTTGATTTATTTAAGATGGAATGATCTATTATAACATATCTCTAATTTTTTTTTATAAGCATTTCACCCCAAGCAAGGCAGGAGCGCCACTAGCATGCAAGGGGTTATAGAGAGTGAATGTAACATTAAAGAGGAGTGTTTGAGGAGAGAACAAAAAGAAGGACGGGGATCAGGATCAAGGCATCAGAAGATGTCGATTTACATTACATTTGAATATTTGAAGATTCTATCTCAGTCTACTCATATCTACCTATCTATATTATATAAGCATTTCAACCCAAGCCAGGTGGGAGTGCCATTAGCATGCAAGGGGTTACAGAGAGTGAGAGCAAGAGTAAAGAGGGGGTGTTTGAGGAAAGGATATAGAAAAGGACAGGGATCAGGATCAAGGCATCAGAAAATGTCAATTTACATTACATTTGAATATTTGAGGATTCTATCTATCTCAATCTGCTCATATCTGTCTATCTATCTCAATCTGCTCATATCTGTCTATCTATCTATCTATCTATCTCAATCTGCTCATATCTATCTATCTATCTATCTATCTATTTGTTAAGCATTTCACCCCAAGCAAGCACACAAGGGGTTACCGAGATTTAAAGTAAGAGTAAAGAGGGGTGTTTGAGGAAAGGATAAAGAGAAGAACAGAGCTCAAGATCAAGATATCAGAAGATGTTGGCTAATTATTGCTGGTCTGTGACCAGAGATGATCCTTCTGCAGTATACAAAAGACAAACTCAGAAGTGATGTGTGGTTGCTGAATAACTGTATATACTTCTGAATGCAGTATTGCTGCTATATTTTAGTAGGAGCAGCCCAGACCTCACTTTCCAGTCTTTATAGAGTTCAAAAGTGTCATTATTGAAGAATTATGAGTCACACATCAACCACTTTCTCACAGGCGGGATGTGGCAAGTCTTTCACTGCTTTATCACTATTATCATGGAAAGTGATCAAACAAACTGCATCTTCTGGTCTCACCAAGGCTGACCTTCATGGCTAGGACCTGCCATGCCACTTACATAGTGGTAAAACACCCATATTCCCTCCATATTTCATTAGTAAGAAGTAAGTTCCACTTGAAAAAGAATACTGATGAATTTAGCTAGATGAGTTCAAAAAAAATTTTTTCTGTTTTTTGAAACTACCCATGCCTCTCATTTTGTGCGCATGTGTAGATGTATTTGACTTTATGATAAATCTGACCACTACGGAGTGGTAAACCTGGTGTTATGTAGATGGTGAGTTGTTTGTTTTGTCTTTTATTTTTAAACTTTGTGCTGTGGCAATTGTCCATAACTATATATATATATATATATATATATATATATATATATATATATATATATATATATAACACCATAATCTTTTTTTGACAGGCCCATCATTCTAAAGAAATCTGTTGATAACATCTTAAGATTATGGAGGCTCCTTACATAAAACAATTCAAGCCATGTCTCAAACACACCTCATTTGACAAGGAAAACTTAATATATTTTGTCTGTAACATTCAATGAACCATATATATATATATATATATATAGTACTAAGTTGCAAGAGTTTTTGGGTGCTAAAATTGCTGGTTCTTTTTCCATAGCTGACTTGTTGGAATGCATTTTAGGCAGGCATTTTTTTGTCATAAAGTTCTTGATATCAAAAGGTAAAGATAAAGTATTAATAGAATTAATGTGGAGGAACTTCTCACTTAACAGAAAACTTCAAAGTCGGCATGACTGAACCAGCAACACTTAGTTATGTAATAAGTTTCTCCATTTTAATTCTCTCTCTCTCTCTCTCTCTCTATATATATATATATGGTTTAAAAAAGAACAATTGGAAATAATTCTTAGTTTTTACTGATGTGTTTTGTCTTCCACCTTTATCAAGGCAAGCAATGAAAAGCAAAATGCATAGATGTATTTGACCCTATGAAGAATCTGACCTGGTGTTTTTTCTAGATGGTGAATTGTTCATTTTATCTTTTATTTTAAACTTTGTGCTGTGAAAATTGTCCATAACAATATATATATATATATATATATATATATATATATATATATATATATATATATATATAGATATGATAACATCATAATCTTTTTTTTGTAAAGAAATCTGTGGATGACATCTTGAAATTATGAAGGGTCTTTACATAAAACAGTTCAAGCCATGCCTCAAATATACCTCATTTGACAACAGCAGTAATAAGTTTATGGATTTTTAAAAGACACCCCAACATGGAATCACAACCAGATTTCTCTTTGAGAGCTTAGAATTTCTACTAGTTCCACACATTACAACTATAGGATCATGATCCTATATCATTTATAAAAACCCCAAATCACACGCACCAAATTTAATAATACAACAACGTATTCTGATTGGCTGAAAAATATCAATTATGTGTCGTCAACTACATCCGAATGTGCTGACCCTATTTTTGATCCAAGCAAAGATACATTTGCGGCAAAAATTCTGGAGCCCACCACATGACGCATATTGTGTATATTAACAACACAAAATTCAGAAACAGACATTGAGGTGGGAAAATCTAACCTGGAGCTATACTGCATGTGTCACTATTCTTCATTTCAGGCTATATGTTAAAATTCTTTTAACATTAAAACAGTCTGCATTGCTTTTTTAACACAAGCTAACTAAAAGTCAACAGCTAACAAAGCAAGACAACCCACTTAAAACACGAAGGAAGTCCATTCATTCACACACAATTTTCATAAACCTCAAGCTGTTTAATTTCAAGATAGTATAATGCAGTATAATTTGGTCTATCTCATGTTCACACACATTATTCCACAACTTAAGATCTATCTCATCAGAATGTTACCAAAACTCAAATCCAAACATACAAAGACATTTGAATGTTTTAAACAGCTTTTTCAACAAATCTTTGTACCTTTTGTTATATAAAAATTTATATTTATTGTTATGCAAACACTTTTGTCTTGAATATCATTGTTCTCTTGTTGTCCATTATTTTGTTACATTTGCAATAATATAAATGTATAAGGATTATTAGACCCATATAAATCAGTAACCCCTAAACACCTTAGAACACAAATAATGAAAACAACAAGCCTCTTAAAATCACATGCAATAATAATCATTACGGACAGTTTCTCAAATCTCTTAGCAGACCAAAAAGGAAAACTATATATATTTTCTTTGTTTGTCCCATTCAACGAACCATATATATATATATATAGTACTAAGTTGTAAGAGTTTTTTGGTGCTAAAATTGCTGGATCTTTTTCTATAGCTTACTTGTGGAAAAGCATTTTAGGCATGCAGTTTTTTTGTCATAAAGTGCTTGATACCAAAAGGTAAAGATAAAGCATTAATAGAATTAATGTGGAGAAACTTCTCACTTAGAGGCACACATAAAACTTCGAAGTTGGCATGACTCAACCAACAACACTTAGTTATGTGATAAATTTCTCCACGTTAATTCTCTCTCTCTATGTATATATATATTGTTTCAAAAAGGACAATTGGAAATAATTCTTAGTTTTTGCTGACCTGTTTGCTCTTCCGCCTTTATCAAGGCAGGCAATGAAAGTGAAATATTTTGTTGTCATAGTTACATCAAATCTAAAATTTAAAAAAGAGAGACACTCCTGTGTAAGCCTCTTTCTGGATATTGGTAACTTCCTTTTTACTAAGAGTTTGTTTCTGTTTTCCATGTCGACAATATAATCAAATTACCCATAATAATAATATATCTGTTAGATTGTCCCACATTCCACTGGTTAGGCTATTTGGACCACAGACTCTAGACCTGGAATGACTGGATACTGGAAGTTCAATCTGTCTTTACTGGACAGGTGGGACTTCCGGCAATAGCTGATTAGCATAGGGCAGTGGGGTATAATGGGGGCAGTTAATGGGAATAGGTGGCGGGAAAGGCTTAAGGATAGGATTAAGTTTTTCACCACCAAATATAGCCAACAGCTTGCACTTGATAAGGCTAACAGGGTGAAGGCTTTTAAGGATAGTCTTTCCTGGGTGGTGGCAGTTTACACAGCACTGAAGACGGTCAGCAGTGGCAGGACTTGATGGTTTTGAATTGTACTTGAGGCTGTCATACATCTTTGTTCTCATTTTGACTGCCGTGTTCAACAACTGGTTCTGCCAGGGGTCCATCCGCGACCAGATTTCAAGGGGAGTGATCATGCTGTTGAGAAAGAAAAAGGGTGTTGGGCAGGATTTAGATAATTACAGACCCATAACTCTACTAAACACAGAGATTAAGATTATGACAACAAAACATTTTGCTTTCATTGCTTGCCTTGATAAAGTTGGAAGATGAAATGCATCAACAAAAACTAAGAATTTTTTTCCAATTGTCATTTTTTAAAACCAATTTGTCTTATCTTCAGGATTATTCTGGGAAATTTAACTATATTGTTGACATGAAAAACAAAAAGCAATCTCTTAGTAAAAAGGAAATTACCAATATGCAGAATGAGGCTTACACAGGAGACTCTCTTTTTCAAATTTTGGATTTGATGTAACTATGACAATAAAACATTTTGCTTTTAATTCTTGCCTTGATAAAATCAGAAGACAAAACACATCGGCAAAAACTAAGAATTTTTTCCAACTGTCATTTTTTAAACCAATTTGTCTTATCTTCAGAATTATTCTGGTAAATTTATATATATATATATATATATATATATATATGTGTGTGTGTGTGTGTAAAATTTCAGATAGAATATATCTGTAAAAAGACAATATGAATAAAGACCAAAGGAAACTCAATGGACATATTTCATCCTCTGAGGGACTTTATCAGGCTAAATGCAAAGATTTTATTAAGTATTTATAGACAAGAGCAAAAATGTTGTTAGTTTTTCAAAATCTTTGGATTTAAGAAAGGTTCATAAATATTCATTAGGCTAACTGGAAAGTCTAGCTAAGTTATGGAGGATGCTAAGTGACATAATTTAATGTCTCAAAAATGAAACTGAGTAAAAGATGTTCTTGAAATTTTTTATGCCAATTAATATTTCAATTATAATTCACGTGTCACATATTTTAAGATGTATAAATATATAAATCAATGTAGATGTAGAAATGAGCTAAATAAACCATATCTGTGAGCAATTACACATACAGGTGAGTAAATATTTATTTAATTTTTGGTGTAAACAAAACAGTGCTCAATGTAGTTAAACAGAGCTCTAATATACAGTGGAACTGCAGTTCACAAATTTAATTTGTTCCTGAAGCCTGTCTGTAAACTGAAATTATTTTTCCAACAGGAATTACTGTAAAATGGATCAATCCGTTCTTGGTCCCAAGATGATTGCTTATTTAAACTTTAACAACAGTACTTTGTGCACAGGTTTATACACAAAACTAATGAAAATCATTAAATCTAAGAAAAAATAAATAAACCCAATACTAAACACATAAAATATAGATGAACTCTTCAGTTTTATTATACCTATTCTATTAGCAATTATCAATATATAGAACATCTGGACAGTTTTTACACATTTTATGTTGAGAAAAGAAAGCACTTATATGACCACAAGAAAAATTGCATAAAAGTTTAATTGCAGTAGCTTGTCAGCCATCTTTAATTAAACTTGTGTGTGTGTGCATATATATATATATATATATATATATATATATATATATATATATGATTTTCTCTCATTCATTCATATCTGCTCAATGCGTATCCAAATGTAAACAAATGACGTCATACATTATGAAATGGACAAAGTCTGACAATTATTTAAGACTTTGAAATTTTTAAATCATGGAGAATTGTGTTCAAAAACAGTAAAATCAACCTTGCTAACCAAATGCTCCTCTGTGGCCAAAATGGTTAAAGCATGTCCGGCTATATGATGGTTCCGTATAGGATACAAGTATGGTTCCTGTCAGAGGATGCATATTTTCTATGAAAATTTATGACATTAAGGTTGGTAAATGTTGTTTAATAATGTTTATTATAAACAGAGCATTTACTTAAATATTTGTATCTATAAAAAGAACGTATAAACATAAAAAAATAATTTCTTAAATAATTGTCGGACTTTGTCCATTTCATAATGTGTATATATAAGAACAAAATCAAACATACATAGATTAAATCTTGGGTCTCATGTAAACAGGACTGTCTTTTTATTTCTTACCCTTCAGTTTTTTTTTAGCATGAACACATGTTTAAGTAGATATTCCTCTTTCTTTTAAATAGTGAAATTAATATCTACCATCCTAGGTACTGAATGACCTATTAAAGTAGATATACCTCTAAAATGAAACTCATATAGTCATGCCAGGGCAAAAGATATTGAAAGAATGGTCAGATCCTTATATCACTCCAGAAAATGCCTAACCCCTGCTGCCATATTCTAACTTTACAAGAATCAGATCAGATCAACAATGGAGTACAGTGGAACTTTGGTTCACAAATTTAATTTGTTCCTGAAGCCCATTCGTGAATTGAAACTATTTTCCAATAGGAATCAATGTAAAATGGATCAATCCGTTCTTGGTCCCAAGATGATTGCTTATTTAAACTTTAACAACAGTACTTTGTGCACAGGTTTATACACAAAACTAATGAAAATCATTAAATCTAAGAAAAAATAAATAAACCAAATACTAAACAGATAAAATATAGATGAACACTTTAATTTTACTGTACATGTATGTAGGAGAGTTGATGGCGAAAGTAGAAGGGGAAAGAAAGAGATATTATTGTTTAGAAAAAGGGAAAGGAAAGACATGATCGTCTCTTTATTTATAAGAATAGTATAGATCGTTGATTTTGCCATACGTATCTGAGTAGGAAGAGACAATATCAACAATTGTTTTTCCCGCAAATTTTCTTTTTCCTTTATCAGTATTAACTGCTAGTTTTCTTTGGAGCCATGACTGGGGACTAATGAAGAGAAAAAAAGAGCACAATACAATAAAATTGGTAAAGAAAAGCACAGCACAACATATGAATTTGGTTTGGCTCGGTTCAGCAATATTGTTCAAGAAATGAAATTTTGTTTGATAACTGAGCCATTTTCATTTTGAATATTCTGTTTGATAACTGAGCCATTTTCATCTTGAATATTCTGTTTGATAACTGAGCCATTTTCATCTTGAATATTCTGTTTGAAAACCGACATGTGAGATGTTTGAGAACTGAGGTTGCACTGTATTAATAAAAAACAACCATATTTAAAAAAAAAATTGAACAGTTCATAATTTTTTGTACCTGATGAATGGGTAGACCATGAAACTCTGTGTCATACTGTAAACATAGTTACACTCCTGGTCAAAATCTTAAGACCAGATACAAAAGGGTTAAAAAAATATAAAATACTGTTACTTTAATCATAATATATTTTCAAAAAAATTACATTTAATTAGAAAATGTAGTTTATCAACAAACAAGTGAAGATTTGAAGCTTTTAATTGATTAGTTTAAAAAAAACATTGAAAAAGTATTTTTTGGTTGGTCATAAAGATAAGACCATGTGTGAAAAAAAAATTACTGGATAAAAATTTTGGAACTAGTCAGTGTGCTTATAGGCATGTAGACATTTACTTAGCTCATTTCCAGCATTAAATTTCAGATTTTAAAATGGCTAAGGGTAAAATTTTAACAAAAGTTCAAACAGGCAGGATTGTTGAACTTCAAAGATGTGGTCTTTAGTAACGAGCCATTGCAAATGAAACTGGCTGTAACAGAACTGTCATTGCTAACTTCATTAAAAATCTGGATGTGTATGCTTCTAAAAAAATCAAGCAGTTGCCCCAATAAAATCTCACCATCTCTAGACAGACACATTAGGCGAGAAGTTAAGAGAGATTCAAGCCTAACATCAAATCAGATAAAAGTGAATACAGATGCTGAATGCAGCTCTCAAACAATTCGACGGCATCTAAATAAGAAATGGTTTAAGAACTTGAAACAGCTGCAAAGGCCTCACCTTTTTCTTTGCCATAAAACCTCCTGTTTACAATTTGCTTCTGATTATCAAAGTTGGGATGTAGATAAATGGAAGAAATTGTTGTTTTCAGACAAGAAAAAAATTCATCCTTGATGGCCCAGATGGTTTTCAGCATTACTGGCATGCAAAAGATGTCCCGAAAGAAATTTTCTCAACATGACAGTGGAGGTGGATCAATTATGGTCTGGGGTTAATTTTCATACAATGGAACTCTTGAGTTACAGGAGGTAAAAAGTCATCAAACAGCTGCTAGTTACATTGACATGTTAATTACTGAAGGCCCTCATCTATGTCGAGAAAACAGGATTTTCCCAGCAGGACAATGCTGCAATCCACAACGCTCAAAGGTCAAAGGAGATTTTTATGGAAAACAACATTCAGCTTTTGAGCCATCTACCGTGCTCTCCAGATCTAAATCCAATCTAGAATGTTTGGGAATGGATTGCAAAGGATGTTTATAAACATGGATTGCAATTTGAAACTGTGGAAAAAAGTTTTGCATGGGCAAGCATATCTGGTCTTAGGAATTTTAATGAGTATGCCAGGTTTTTATATCACAAAAAATGGAGGATATATGAATATAAATTTTTTTATACTTATTTGTTCTGTACTATTTTTTTATTTACATGGTTTATATTTACTCAACCAAAAAAATTTTTTTTTCAATATTTGTTTAAATTAAAAAAATATAAAATATTCAATTGTTTGTTGATTAATACATTTTCTAATTAAATGTAAATTAAATTTTAATTAAAGCAAAACAAATTGGGTTTAACCTTTTGTATCTGGTCTTCATTTCCAGATAGAGTAATTATTAATATATAAATTTATATAAAGATGACAAAGGTTTCTTTACTCAACAGAACATTCAAAAAAAATATAAACAGTTTTTTCATTAAACACAAACAATTTGGGCTGAGAACATTTTTCAACACACAGATAGACATTTATATAAACATTTTCACACACACACACACTTATATAAACACACACACATTTATACAAACATTTTCGCACACACACACACACATTTATATAAACATTTTACACACACACACACACACACACATTTATACAAATAAACATTTTTAAACATTTTACACACACACACATTTATATAAACATTTTCACACACACACACACACATTTATATAAACATTTTCACACACACACACACACACATTTATACAAGCATTTTCATACACACACACATTTATATAAACATTTTCATACACACACACACATTTATATAAACATTTTCGCACACACACACACACACATTTATATAAACATTTTTCACAACACACACACACACACATTTATACAAACATTTTCATACACACACACACATTTATATAAACATTTTCACACACACACACACACTTATATAAACATTTTCACACACACACATTTATATAAACATTTTCGCACACACACACACACATTTATATAAACATTTTCACACACACACACACACACACATTTATACAAACATTTTCATACACACACACACATTTATATAAACATTTTCATACACACACATTTATATAAACATTTTCATACACACACATTTATATAAACATTTTCATACACACACATTTATACAAACATTTTCATACACATACACACATTTATATAAACATTTTCATACACACACACATTTATATAAACATTTTCACACACACACATTTATATAAACATTTTCATACACACACACACATTTATATAAACATTTTCACACACACACATTCACAAACATTTTCACACACACACACACATTCACAAACATTTTCACACACACACATACACATTTATATGGGTGTGAAGAAATGGTCCAACAATAAATGGTATTAGACAGACAAAAAATTTATTTTGCCTATTAAACTTATTTTTGCTTTTACTCTATTTTTCTTTATGAAGCATTCAAGCCTTATGGGTTAAATACTGAAAAAAATCTTTTGTGTTTTTTTTTTTCCTTTTCATTTTTGGCAAGAGAATGGCAAGGAATCAATTTTTATTCAATTTGACATTTCATCAGATAAAATAAGATTTTATCTGATGCCATTTTTTTTTGTTTTTTGATGATAACCCCTTTCCCACAGATGAAACATTGCAAGCCTCCCATAACTCTATCAATATTTCCATGGGAAATTTTCTGATAAGCCATCTTCTTTAGTTCAACAAACTCTAATCCTCACAGTTGAAAAGCTGCTATGCCATGACAAACAACCCTCATTCCCTTCATATACCATTAGTAAGAAGGAAGCTCCACTTGAACTGCTTCTAACCCATGAACTGTTACTTTATGGAACTGACTCGCAAGAGAATGATTTCTTTACCACTACAATCTTAACCTCTTCAAATCCAGAGTTAACTGTTATTTTTCCCACATAGCCTCACAAACTGTTTCTTATCTCTTACACAACAACCTCCTTCAGTAACCCTCTACCTCAAGTAGCTCTTTGGCCTTGTATGAGGTGAACATTAGTAAAAAAAATATGACTGTGTGTTTTAGTTTTTATGATACCTAGTTTTGAAGAAAGAAAATCTTGAATTTATAACAGTTGGGAATACCTGTACCAAGAAGTGTGAGAAATATATTACATTGAAGTTTGATCTGGCTATTCATTGTAACTGATCCTTCACCAGCTGTTCTTTATCTTGCAACCTGGAGATGATATCAAGAGGGAAGATTTTGGCATTAAATACCTATACAGATTGATATGCTGCTATGTAGAAACAACCAACCAATCATTAGTAAGAAGGAAGTTCTACTTGAACTGCTTCTACCCATGAACTGCTACTTTATGGAAATAACTCCCAAGAGAATGCTTTTTTGACGACTACAATTTTACCCTCTTCAAATATAGAGTATACTGTTATTTTTCTCACATAGCCTCATAAACTGTGTTTCTTATCTCTCACTCTTGCCACTCATACAACAACTTCCTTCAGTAACCTTGGCCTTGTATATGGTAAACATTAGAAAAAAAAACAGCAAAAAAAGGATTTTAATTTTTGGTTGTGCATATATTTGGAGGCAAAATGCTACTCTATGTGTTCCTGCAGTTTTTGTCTGACTCAGAATAATTAGATCTCATCCATTGTTCAGCTTGAAGGATATTTTGCATCATCACTGTTCAATGCCAAATCTTGTTTGTTAGATTCTGCCACTGACCACCTCAAATATCTTCCTGCTGATGTCATCATCATAACCCTGGTAGAGGTGACTTCCAGATGCTATGCCTTACCAAGGTGCAACTTGTGATTTGGTTTTTAGGGATTTGATTTCAGAGTTATCTTTCTCCTAGAGAGCCCAGTTTGTCCTGATATTTTACCTATAGTTATGAGAAGAGGTGGATTCATAGACTTCCTGAGGGTAATTGCATGTAAGTGAATGTAATAAACCTGACTGGAATTTGAACTCGGATCTCCAAAATCTCATTCCAAGCCATTATCCACAACATGCATTGACACTACTTTAAGAAATTCAAATAATACTACATCTGATATCACTAGTGTAAATAAAGCAAAAGAAATAAGATGAAAGAAATACTCGTCAAAAATACAGGCTTGTCTCTTTTGATTCATGACTGAATAATTGTTCTGATGAACTTTCCAGTATGGTATGTAGACTTTATGAATTTAATTGCAGTACTAAATTGGCAGCAAAGTCTAATCATTTTACAGTTAAAATGGCCAGATGTACCGTAAGTTCTATGCTAACAGTTCCTTCTATTATACTTCTTGCTTGTGAAACTCTCTTCTGGATTTTTGTCAAGTCAATCATCATCAAAAACTTAAATGGAATAACAATCATTATATTCTGTCTTCTTAATTCTTGTTCTTTTCAATGTTTTCTGTCTCCTTAATAATGGTTCATTTTTCTCATATTCTGTCACACATAGCAAGCCTTAGTAGCATATGTTTTATATTCAGTCAGACAAGTGCCATACATGACACATGCTTGTGTGATCATGTCTCTTTCGATTCATGATTGACTTGGCAGATTTTCCTCACAGTAGGCTGTTGTTTCTTTCTGCAGTAGACTCGTTGCCAACCATGACTGTAAGACCCAGTGTGTTCTGCTATTCAACCCATGGCTGGGAGAGGAGATGGAATCATACATTTCCCAAGGGTATTTGCAAGTAAACAAATGTAATTCAAACTCTCTGATTTATCCTCCTGAGATGCTATCCATTACACAGTCTGTAAATCCAATATTAAATACTGAAGGATCTTTTTGCATGATACCATTGTGGTTCAATGGCACAAGTTTTTTCTGATCATATAAAATTTATTAATTAAACTAATTGTTGTAGAATACCTACAGACGATAATAGGTATGTCCCCATTCACATAAATACAGTAGTAAATACTGTATGTTGGTCTGCAGTTGGAGATTCATTGTGGAATTCACTTGACTCACTTCTAGCAGTTGACTACTACTTCTACACACCACTGGCAAATCTTTATATGTGTTGTTCTTGTCTTAAGTATTATTGTTCATTACCAACCTTTGTGCAATTATTCTATTCAGTAACGTTCTCTTCTCACCAATGTGACATGGCCTTCTTTCTGTCTTTACTACAAACATTTTCATGGTAACTGTTCTGATGGGCTTGTTTTCCTTGGTGCCTTGACTGCATGATTTTAAGCATGCTACTAGATTGGCAACTAGGTCCCACTGTTTTACTGCTGATCTACCTAGATGCAACCATCTCTTCTGTTCTAACAGTTTATTGTTTCACCTGTGGAAATCCACTTTTGATTTCTTTATTCCCTACTATGTACAATCTTCAAAAATTGAAATGCAGTGGTAGTTGACATCTCCTGTCTTCCTGAATCCTCTTTCTTTTTTGCCCTTTTCTTTACTTCTCTCTAAAGTCTTCTCATTCTCTTTCACTCCCTCTAATCCCCTGCATCTGAAACCAACTAAACAACATGTCACCCTTCTGTATTTTCTACAAATATCTTCAAGGCAACTGTTCTGAGGATCATGAATTTAAGCATGCTACTAGATTGGCAACTAGGTCCCACTGGTTTACTGTTGAACTAGCAAGATGCAACTATTTCTTCTGTTATAACAGTTTATTTTATTGCCTGTAGAAATCCAATTTTGATTTTTTTCTTTCCTACCACATACAATCTTCAAAAATTTAAATGCAATGGCTACTAGATTAGTTACTAACTGAACTAGTTAGATGCAACTGTCTCTTCAAATAGATTCTTTCTCATGCTTCTCACCTGTGGAACTCCTTTCTAATTTCTTGCTTCCCTGCTACTTACAATTTTCAAAAATTTAACTGCAACATCAACCACCATCTTTTGTTTTCTTGAAATCTGTTCCTTTATTGTGCTTTTTCCACTTCTCCTCACTAAAGTCAACTTATTCTTTTTCACTCCCTCTAACTCACTGTCTTAGTAGCATTATTGCCTTGGTTGGAGTTGAAAAAAAAAAAACTTAAAGAGAAAATAATGATACAATCAAGATGTTGATATTCCACATGATTTCAAACAAAAGGTTAAGAAAGAAACCCCCATTAATACCAGATAGAACAATAACAATTATTGGACTTGAGAAACCTATTTTCTTGAAAAATTGTTTTAAGAGAAAGATTTTATAAATTTTAACCCAAAGTGACATTGGCTGTTCAGTCAGTGAATGCTGAATATTTCCTTATAAGGAAACAGTTAATATTACCATTGTTGTATTAGCATGTTGACTCAAATACAAACTTCTTGTCAGTATTACAAATGGCCACCCCTTGTAAGTAATGAAGTGTTTACCTGGGCCAACAGCTTTGCTCTCTATCCCAGTCACTGATCATTTGACGTGATACAACACTTATCATGGGTTGAAATATTGCAAGCCATTATAGGTAAATTCTTATTACTTAAACTTGTCATTTTCAGAAATGTCCCTGTTTCTGCTGTAGACTTTGCTGTTAAAAAGGATGTGCAGGTGGTGTAAAGAATAATGGTGTGGATTTGGAGAGCTGAGTTTGAATTCTAGTCAGGTTCATTAACTTCACTTATATACAAATACTCATGCAAAAAGTAACCCCCCACCTATAGGTTAAATAGTAAGGGAATTCTAGCTTATGGTGGAATCTATAAGGTAAAGATTATTTTGAATTCAAAACCATGTAGAAAATAGCAGGAAATGATTCCATTATCTTTCCCAAGAAGCCATGGTTAAATAATAAGACTTGTGTCTGGAAAAATCATTGTTATTCTCAAAAAAAAAAATTGTTAATATTCCCAGACACAAAAAATTATCTTTACAGTCCAAAAGATGTTTCAGCTTTAAATAAACTGCAAAGTGTTTAGAATTATAAAAAACAAATCAAAATAATTGCTTTCAAATTTTTTTTTTTTAAATAAAATATTCTGGAACTTTTGCAGACACACATAAGTGAGGTAAGAAAAATAGGGATTTAAAAAAAATTCCAATGATTTGTTATTCGTTCAAATTTTGGGAAGTGGGTTGGTATATAGCATATATTTTAGGAGCATGTTTTTATTAAGGCATCTCACTGAATAATTTCAACAAGTTTTGTATATATATTTTCAATAGGATCCTCTTATATTCATGGACAAGTTTCTTGGTATCCTGATTAAAGGAAGAGAGAAAATTACTATGTTGATAAAAAAATAAACTTTCAGACGAACACAACAATTTTGTTTTAGAAAAAAAAAAAAACATCCTGATAATAACATTGTGCTAATGGCAAAAGTGCTCAGAATAAATGAATATGTATCAACATGGTAAATTTTTCTCTTCCCTTAATAAAGATACTAAGAAGCTTGTCCATGAATATGAGAGAATCCTGTTGAAAATAAGTAGACAAAATGTTTTAATATATAATGAAATAACTGTATTAAGTGGTCCATTTACCATTTGTACCTGACAAGTTGGGGAACCATGAAACTCTGAGTTACATGATTAACATTATATATATATATATATATAGGCAGCATATCTTGATTCAAGCATGTTTGGTAGAATAATCTAGACATATTATGCCTATGTATTTTATTTAATCCTTTCAAATTCACAGATCAATTATTTAGTGTTGTTAAAAAACTGAGTAAGAAAGATGCCGTAGTTTTGGTTATTTCTTTAATTTTCCTAAGTACTTTCTATCTCATCCAAGATCATCTTCAGGGTTGAATTGCTAAGACAAAAAAATAATGTAATTCATAGTTCTGAATTTTTTTTGTAAATGTGCATGAAATACACTCCATTATAGTCAATTTACATTAAGAATATATATATATATATATATATATATATATATATATATATATATATATATATATGATTTTGAATGAATCAATATGGGAATATAGCCATATCATGTTGAAATACTGGTTCTCTTATGATCACTGAAATTAAGCAATGTTGATCCTGGTCAGTACTTAGATGGGTGACTGTTTGGGAATACTAGATGCTGCAAGCTTGAATGCACGGGTGGTATAATGAGATTATGACGGCATCACGTTGAAACACTGGTTTCCGTATGATACTGAAGTTAAGCTATATCGAGCCTGGTCAGTACTTAGATGGGTGACTGCTTGGGAATATCAGATGCTGTAAGCTTGGATGTGCTGGTAGTGTAATGGATAATGGCTCAGAAGTGTTAATTGAAGAGCTATGTTCCAAATTACAGTCAGGTTCATTATATTCACTTATGCACAAATACCCTTGGGAAAGATATGAATCTATCTATTCTCCTTCCCCAGCTATGGATTAATTAGTAGAACTTGTATAAGTAAATCATTATTATCCCCTCCAAATTCTTGGCTTTAACCTGCAAAAGGGGGATAAGCTGTAAAAAAAAAAAACTAGCAGTATGGCCAGGAATTGCTCATGCTTGTTTCAAAAATCGTACGACTCATACAGCAATTGCTATCACTTGACATAAAATATTTTTGCCCTTCCTTGCCTTTAAAGGAGTGCCCTTTACCGTGCTGATGCTGCTACATGCCTTACTTCTTGCCTATCTCACACTGCAAATTTTTTCTAAGCTCTATACTAAACATAAACCTGTTATGAAAAAAGAACTCAAGAAAATGAACACAAAATGATCAGCTTTAAAAAAGGACTCATAACTGGAAAAACCGAATGATAAAAAGAATGTTAACAACAAATACTTTTTCACAACCAACCCAGTTCTGTGGAATCAGAATCAATGTTGAGTTTAAGCAAGTGAATGAGCCAATTGGAGCATGAAGTGCCATGAAGATTTAAATTTTTCCCACTTGTGACGAATGCAACTATCGATTTTTTTTTTTTGCATGCTAGCATGCTAGTTAACATTTCGTGTCAGTCAGCTGTTAGCTCTCACGCTGGCCAATAGAATCTTCCTGCCTATTCGTGGCAGCCAACTATTGGCTCTCACTCTGGCCAGTAGAAAATGGCTGCAAACTACATGAAAACTGCTTTAGAAGCATGAAAAATCGATTATATCCACTATCGATGGGAGTTGGGAAATGCAAAGTCGGTCTTGGCCTTCCCACTAACTTGGAGCATATGCATGTAAATTTTGGTTCAAATCCGTCGAAAATTGTGGCCATGCATTTGTTACACACACACACACACACACACACACACACACACACACACACACACACACACACACACACATATCCTACCTTTTATAGATAGAGATCCAAGATTATTATTTTCACTATTTATATTCAAACTCATCATTGCTGTTTTTATCACAATGTTTCAGTCATAGTTCCCTCCAGCATTCCTCAGCTGTATATCAATCTAGGTAATCTACAGAGAATTCTTTAAAGACCCTTTATTAAATCTACATGAGAAAACAGTTCTCATTCCACTGCTCATAGGGATACCTTCTGATTCTTATGTTATTAATACTATTTAGTTATTCTACTAAGTACAAGTGCACACTGCCCAACCCAGGAATTGAACTCACACAAAACTCATAAACCAATGCTTTTATCTTCTAATGGGGTTTTACCATAGTTCTGTTAGACAATTTACTGGGGGTTAACTTACTGCTTTAAACCCAAACCTGTTACTGTTTAACCTGCTACTGCTGATGCTGGCCATCATGTTTTGACTGCTTCTATGGTGGAAGACTTGCTGTCATTTGTCTTTCTTTAGTAGCAGCTCTCATATTTTATTTATTTCTATGCTTGACCTACTAAGGAGTTCCTCATAGCCTACCATATGTGCTGATTCTTTCAGTTGTGGCAGAGAATATAAAGGTGAAAGAAGATGCTCCCCAAAAGTAGGACAGGAACAGTATTGAAAAGCTATAGTGAGAGTTGAGACAATGAAATCAAGCATGGCTGAACATGTATAGAAAGGAAGAAGGTTCTCAGCATCCGTGGAATGAAGTGAAAATACTGGACAAGGAAGAACACTGGAGAGTTAGACGCTGAATATAAATAGTGTAAATAATGATAACTCCTCATCCCAGAACTTAAGACAGAAAATAATCCAAGATTATTTCTTATTATTGTAAAGTCAGATTATAAATAAAAAAAAAAATTAATCCCTTAGAAAATACATTATTTATGTTTTGGATATGAAAGTAAAGAAATATTGGCTTTGAATTGTATCAGCAAAAGATGCACAGTTTATTAAGAGGGTAATTGAACCTTGATTTGCTGAGAAGACTTTCATGGCTGAACAGAATAAAGTACACCAACCTTATAAAAGTGGTATTTCCAACATAAAGAGGAGGCAGGTTCAAACCCTACTGAGAAGCACATTTTATTTCTCAAGACATCGAAATGTCCTGGTCAGTAGACTTAAATTACACTGTTAAAAAAATAATGACTTATCATAGAACCTACCCCATGTAGATTAAATGAAGTGTTCAGTTTAGAATTCCCTGGATTGATATGAACCTGATAAAATCTGCAAATAATGTAAGATATATATATATATATATATATATATATTGAGCACTTTATCTCATTAATATAGCACCCCTTAAAACTATATTTCTTTATATATCTTATTATAAAACGCAGATTGTGTGTGTGTGTCTGTACGTTTATATATTGGATCAGATTTCCTACATTTTTCAACCGATATCAACAAAACTTCACAGGACTGCATAAAATTACCTTGCGGTGGTTCTGACAGCACCAAAATTTGGAAAAACACAATTGTTTTTGCACGAAATCAATTTGAAAACACGATAAAACACAATTCTGTTGCCAAAATGAAAGGGGGACAACTCATATCGAGTTATACTTATTATAAAACCCAGGTTGTTTGCGTGTGTGTGTTCGTTTATATATGGCATCGAATTTCCTACATTTTTCAACCGATTTCAACAAAACTTCACTTTTTTTTTGGCAGGTAGTATTTCTTATTGTTTTGCACACTTTTTTCTTTATTTTTACATTCAGAATGCTTTAAAAATTCCATTTACAAGACAATTGTTTATAATAAAATAAAATTCTATTCAATCGATAGACTCATAACGATTGAAAACAATGTTTTTGTTTGAGTTTGACCAATTCGTAAAAAAAAAACTAAAAATAAAAAACAAAATAATTAAGACATGCGTGTCCATCAACCTTAAACAATAATCTTTGTCATTTTTAGTTTTCAGTCTTTATGATGGTGGATACTTGATCTATCTCTTACTGTTACATCCCTGGGCAATGTCAGGCTCTACTGCTAGTATATAATATAATAAACTCCCATTCTTAGACATTCTTGTAGAATCTCTGAATAGCATATTCACTAATTTGTTATACAAAACCCACAAGGAGAAACTGTTGCTCACCAAATTTGTAAGAAACCAATATGGGCATACATCCATATCACATTGAAATACTAGAAGAGTCAGAGAATTATAAGGTAATAAAGTAAAATCTATATTATAGAAATTTAAATTTGTTTTTATGTTGACATTTTAAACTAATTCATTCCTTTGGTTTAATAGTTTGTTTCCATTATTGTATTTTATTATTTTAATTTTTTCTTCTAAACACAAGTTACACCTATCTCTTAGACTATTAGGAGCATGAGCAGAATCTATAATTTTTCAGTCTATCTGTAGCTTCAGACCTTTCTCTTTCAATTCTTCAAATTTTTTTGAAAGAG
>CAHIKZ030000744.1:1035000-1097500 GCA_903632075.3 Acanthosepion pharaonis
ATATATATGAGTTACTATATATATATATGGGAGTATATATATATATATATATATATATATTATACCTTTTATATATCCAACTTACTATATATATATAGAAATATATGTATTATTACCTTTACTATGATATATAAGTATGTATACATTATTACCTTTATTTTATATAATGAATATATATATTATTGCCTTTATATATATATATATGTTGTTATATATATTGTTATGTTTACTATATATGTGTTGTGCCGTTACCTTTGTGTGTATATATGTGTGTTGTTGCCGTTGCTGTGTGTTTGTGTGTGTATATATATGTGTATATGTGTGTGTGTACCTTTGTTATATACATATATGTTTGTATATATTGTTGTACCTTTTACTATATGTGTGTGTGTGTGTGTTATTGTGTTGACTATTGCATATATATTTGTATGTGTGTGTATTTGTGTATGCCGTTGCTATATGTGTATGTTTATATTATTACCTTTGCTATATATATATATATTGTGTGTTGTTATATATTGCTGTGTGTGTGTGTGTGTGTGTGTTTATATATATTATTGTTACTCTGCTGTGTGTGTGTGTGTGTATATATATTGTGCCTTTGCTATGTGTGTATGTGTTGTTACATTTTATATATGCTATGTGTGTATATATATATGTGTATATATATATATGCTGTTGTGTGTATATATATGTGTTGTTACATTTTGCTGTGTGTATATATATATATATTATTATATATATTATGTACCTTTATGTATTATATATATATATTATATTTACTATATATATATATGCTATATATATATGTGTATATATATATTATATACTTTATGTATATATGTGTATATATATTAATACTATTTTACTATATATATATATATATGTATATATATTATTACCTTTACTATATATATATATATGTATATATACCTTTACTATATATATATGCATATATGTTTATATGCCTTTACTATACTATATATATATTATATATGTTTTACTATATATATATATATATATATATATATTATTACCTTTACTATATACATATATATATTTATATACCTTTACTATATATATATATATATATATATATATATATTTATATTATTACCTTTACTATATATATATATATTATTTACATTACTCTATATATATATATATATATATATATTATTACCTTTACTATATATGTATATATTGTTACATTTTATTACCTTTATATATATATATATATATATATATATATATGTATTTGTTACGTTATTGCTAATTTATATATATATATATATATATAATTACCTTTTACCACATATCTATATAAATATATATATATATATATATATATATATATATTATTACCTTTACTATATATATATATATATATTTATCTATATATATATATATATATATATATATATATTTATATATATATATATATATATTATTACATTTTATATATATATATATATATATATATATATATATATATATATTATTACCTTTTACTATATATATATATTTACTCTATATATATATATATATATATATTATTACCTTTATATATATATATATATATATATATATATATATATATATATATATTACCTTTACTATTTTATATATATATATATATATATATATTACCTTTACTATATATATATATATTACCTTTACTATATATATATATATGTATATATTATTGCCTTTACTATATATATATATATATATATATATTATATATGTATATATATATATATATATATATATTCCCATTTGTATATATATATATATTGCCTTTGTATATATATATATATATATATATATATATATATATATATATATATATACATATATATATATATATATATATTATATATATATATATATATTATTACTACTTTATATATATATATATATATATTATTACCTTTTATATATATATATATATATTATTACCTTTACTATATATATATATATATACCTTTTACTATATATATATATATATACCTTTACTATATATATATATATATATATATATTATTATATATATATATATATATATATATATATATATATATATATACTTTTTAACATTTTGCGATATGTAGGAATAAATGCTGAATATTAAGGAGAGAGCATTTGTAGATACAGTGTGGACATTAAAATTAACACTGCATGATGATTGTCAATCTCATGACTTGAACCTTCATCTGACCATGTCTTACTTCACTTTTCTCTGGTTTATATATATACATATATATATAATCTACTGAAGACTTATGAACAGTGATGAAAAACAGAAACCAGTTTTTCCTAGTTTTTTTTTTTAATTTCTGTTTTAGATTTTTTATAAACTTTTCTGAGATTTTTAATTTTATTTACATATTTTTATTTTATTATATTTTATTTTCATTTATTTTAACTTAATTTCAGTTTATTGGAACAAAACCTGTAGCATATTTCAATAGGTTTTGTGGTTTTGTTTCTATATATGTATAAAATGACACTTCCAAAAAATAATGTTACCTCATATGTGGCCTTGTGTTGTCATGGAAGAGAATAATATTTTTCCTATTGATGAGCAGGGGTATTTTTCAACCAAACATTTATGGACACATTGCAGCTGCTGGATATGTAAATGTGCATTTACTGTTTCCTTGCTTTTAAAGAACATGAACAATGGACTAAATGATACCCCAAATGATCGCACACACATTTTCTTTTTTTAATCATTTCACTCCAAGCAAGGCAGGAATGCCACTAGTATGCCAGAGGTTACAGGGAGTGAAAGTGAGAGAAAAGACTGAGTATAGGAGAAATGAGGAGAGGACAGAAGATGAACAGGATTCAAGAAGACAAAAGATGGCAATTTATATTGTATTTAAATTCTTGAAAATTGTAGTCATCAGGGAAGCAAGTAAACGCAAGTGAGTGTTAGAAAAGAAACTATTGGAGTAGAATTGGCAGTTGCATTTAGCTATTTCAACAATAAAAGGGTGGGACCTAGTTGCCAATCTAGTGGCACGCTTAAATTCATGTAGTTGGGGCACCAGGGAAAAAAGCTTGTCAGAGTAGTTGCCTTGAAAGTATTTATAGAAAAGACTGTGGGAAGCCATATCATGTCAATGAGTGACTGAAGTTGAGATGCCAGGTTAGGAATGATTACATTGCAGATCTTTGGAATTTGTCAAGAATCTTGTGATATTCATCAGCAGCTCTGGACCAGATATTCTAGCAGTATTCATTGCACAGATGAATGGTAGATTTGTAAATATGCAAGATAGATTCAGATGAGAAAAAATTGAAAAGATCGGTTATAATAATTTATTTTTACAAGAGTTCTTTTAGGAAAATCTTAATTCCTCAAGACAATATATATATATATATATATATATATATATATATATATATATATATATATATATTCCTAGCTGATTTTAAAGACTAAGATGTCATTTAATTATCCAGAAAATTGTCTTTGCATTCTTTAAAAACAATGAATTAATAATGATAACGATTTAATTTTCATGTGGATTAATTTCTAATCAATTAACAAAGATAACAGATGATTCTGAGTTTTTTTCAATGATATTAATCAATCAATAAATTCAATTTTTCACCCATTTTTGCAATAACACAAATATTAAGTGTGCACAAATGTTTCCAATGAAATTATTATCTCTTAGATTTCTCCCAGGGAAATGCAGGTTCGTGTCCTGCTGGAGTGCATATATTTCTCTCTCATTAGATTTGTCAAATATTCAGGATGGTAGATAAATAAATATACTGTTTAATAAATAAACAGAGCATCTACTCAAACATGAGTAGCCACTAAAAATAACATTTAGGTAATAAAATCTTTTGAATTAATAAATAAAAAATCCATCTTTTTCTTTAGAAATTGCTTTCTTTATGATAAGATATGAAATTGAGCAAATATGTCTATTTTGATATTCAGAGAAAAATCTCTGTGTTTAAAGGCTGTGAGTGACCATTGATACATTCTGTGGCCGGGATGTTCAAGGGACATGTGATCTAATGACAGTTTCCCTTAGGTGAATGCAGGTTCAAATCCTGCCAGAGAGTGTATATTCTTCTTTAATATGATTTCTCAAATATTCAGGTTGGTCGATGAAAATAAATAAATATACTGTTTAATGAATAAATGAAGCATTTATTCAAATATGAGTATCCCTAAAAAATAACGTTTAATATATATATATATATATATAATATATATATATATATGTGTATATATATATGCAAAAGTGTGTGTATATAATATATATATATATATATGTGCGTGTGAAAATATATGTATATATATATATATATATATATATATATATATATATATATATGTGAAAAGTATGTGTATATAAACATAAATATATATTGATATATATGTGTGTGAAAAGTGTGTGTATATATATATATATATATATATATATATATATATATATATGATTATTTTATATATTATATGCGCGGTACTTATTAGAAAGTGGTCAATATCAGAGATAGAGCTAACATATTTGGTTGGATTGATGTGAGTTTGACCCTAGGCCACAAACTTACATTAACGAACTAAATATATATATATATATATATATATATATATATATATATATATATATATATATAACAGTGAATATTCAAGTCAACACTCAGAGGTGACAGGCTGTTTCATGCTAGGTGAAATCGTCAGGTTGACTTTTATATATATATATATATATATAGATATATGTGTGTGTGTGTGTGTATATAGATATATGTACATACACAGGGTGAGGCAGAAAAGACATATATTTTGAGAAATTTACATTATTAATTTTATTGACATAAAGATGTTCATATTGAATTAGCAATTGATAAAATCAAGTGTGGCAAACATCATCCCTCATGTGGTATCCATTTTCATTGATGCATTTCTGAAGGCATTCTTGGAAGTTGGCCTCCACTCTTTCCATCATTGCTCTCCCAATTTGGGCAACTTCCATGCAAATAGCTTCCTTCAAATCATCAAATGCTTATGCTCATATACAAATGCTTTGAGGTTTCCCCCACAAGAAATAGTCACACATAGACAAATGAAGGGACTGAGGGAACCAAGGAGTGTCAGCAAACCTGGAAATAAGGTGATCGCTAAAGAGAGGATGAAGAACAACCATTGATGGTCTGGCTGTGTGGGCCATTGACCCATCCTACTGAAACCACACACATCAGATAGGAATATATTTTCATTGTAATTCTGACACAAAAAATTGTTTATCATCTCGATGTTCACAGCAACAGAATTTCCATTATGGTCTTCGAAAAAGTTTGGGCCAATGATACCATCTTTTCCAACAGTACTTCAAACTGTCACTTTTTGGCCATGCAGTGGTCTTTGTTGCAGTTCTCACGGATTTTCAAGGACTCAATCATGACAATTCTATTGATTGATCATGCCATTGAGATGAAAATATGCTTCATCACTCATTAACAAATGAGGTTGACATTTGCCTCAAAAATTGCTTCCATGTGACATGCAAAGTTAAGCCTCTTTGCATAGTCCCCAGGTCTCTACTGTTACCAAATGACCAATTGGTAGGGGTGGAAATGCAGTTCTCCATGCAGAACATACCTAACCGGATGATTATCAATACCATCATCAGTAGCATGCCTCCAAGCAGAGTGATTTGGACTGCACATCTAAGCTTGTCTGACACATTCCACATTTTCTGGGGTATGCACCATTTGTGGGGGTCCCCACTGTTCTGCTATTCATTAGTGTACAAAGTGCATGAACCCAATGTAAGATTGTGTCACGAGTATGAACAGCCTGATTTTGGTGAATGTTGAATCGGCACCAAAACTCATGCTGATCTGCTGGGATAGACTCATTATTCTTCAGAAAAGTACCTCACCATATATATATATATATATATATATATATATATATATATATATATATTAGTAGTAGTAACAATAATCATATAATTATAAGAAATTATATTCATCTGGAAAACCTTTGGTGTTTTGATTTGCAAATAATCAAACCAATACCAAAGGAAAAAAAAAGGTATAAAAAAAAAGAAAGATCCAAGAACATGTACGTTAGCTGAAACTAATCGTCTAGCATGCAAGTCCAAAGCCCAAAGAAAAAAAACCCAATATGAGTAAGCAAAATAACTAAATAAAGTGCTCAATACAGTAAGTAGAGCAGACCTAATTAAACCTAGAGAGCCAGACAAACCTACCAAGGTTTCACCTAAGTGGATCGTCAGGGAAGGCTGGCTGACAATCCGCTTAGGTGAAACCTTGGTAGGTTTGTCTGGCTCTCTAGGTTTAACTATATATATATATATATATATATATATATATATATATATATATAATGTGTGTGTTGGTGTGTGTGTGTTATTATATAAAGTAATGGATAGGGACCTGGAATGAAAAATTGGAGAGTTGTGTTCAAATTCTGGTCAGGTTCATTATATTCACTTCCGTGCAAATGCGATCACTTATAATCCCTTATGTGTGGGTACAAATCCATCTCCTTCCTCCAAATGATGGGTTAAATTGTAGGAATTGTATCTGGAAAAGTCATTTTTATTCTCAAAATATTGTTAATGCAAAAAATAATTATTCTTATAACCCCAAAATGTTTTGGCCTTAAATAATCCAGAACCCACAAACCACAAAAGAACAAATCAATCAAACTTTATAATAATAATAATAATAATAATAATAATAATCAGTGCTCAAAATATATGGAGAACTATACAGGAAGTACAACTTTGAGTGTACAAAGTAGGACTATTTAGTCCCATTAGTAGTTGAGAAATAATAATGGCAATAACAGTATAAGCTGTTTCCTTATAAGGAAATATTTAGAATTCATTGACCAAGCAGGCAGCATTACTTTTAGTTGAAATTTATAAATCTTTTTTCTAAAACAATTTTTCAGGAAAATAGGTTTCTCAAGTTCAATGGCTGTTATTGCCCTTTACAGTATTGATGGTGGCTTCCTTCCTAAGTTTGAAGTAGTGGGGAACATATTAGCTATATCATTATTTTCTCTTTGTGTTGCATGTGATATCCATTTTAGTTGTTACTGTTAGTGAAAATCCTCAAGTGATGAGTTTTCTTTTATTTGGTACACTTCTTTGTTTTCGATTCTGTTGCAAGTGTCTACAAGGTTCAAATAGGATTCGCTATGACAAAACACCTCGTTCAAAGCCATTTTTAACTATTGATTTGAGAAAGTGATTGTATGCAGTTGATGGTTCACAAATTTCTGAATGGGTTTGGTGCTATGCATGATATTCATAACAAAGTCTTGATCTGACGAGGCAATTTAAGAACATTTTTTCGTTTAATGTTTTGTTTTTGCAACAATTTGAGGTGTTGGGTAAAAGTACCAAAAGTGCAGCCTATTATAGATTTTCATTTCTCTACTAAATTTGTTATAATTCATCCATACACTAAGGTAACAAAGTCTTTAATACATACTAATTTCACCTCATGAATTTTTATTTTGGATTCAGGATATGTGCCATCACTGCTTTCATTCCAATTCCAGAGCATAGTTTCTGTTTCGGAGAGGCTTATCTTGAGTGCTATTTCTTCGAACACTTGTTAGCAGATGTTGATTTTCTGTTAAGCATAATTTGGATAAGAATGATCCCTAACAGAAAATCAACATCCGCTAACTAACAATTGTTCGAAGAAATAGAACTTAAGCATAATTTGGATAAGAATCTTATATGTGTTGTTCATGTCCTAAGTATTATCGTTCATTATCAACCTTCATGTGATTATTCTATTCAGTAACCTTCCCTAAGTTACAGCGCACACACACATACATATCTATCACATACAAGCACAATCTCAAAGCTACTTTCAATGTCCTTTCCTTTCATTACAATTATGTACACATTTAATTCCTTTTTTAATACATGCATTGTCATTTATTTTATATTCATTGTTTTGTCTTTATTTTTACCCAGACTCACATTGAGTCTTCCAATAATATTTGTGGGATAAATGTTACAGGTCCCCATAAATATGCAATATAGAATGCCTATACAAATCACAACCAAAATATACCTGCAACAAAGCTGACTACTAAAACATAATTTTTTTTACTGCTCCTCTTTCTGTGGTCCAGTTATACAAGATTGTTGTGATTACTCACTGTTTTTCCTTGTCCCTCTTGCCTTCAATATGTCCTATGTGTGTCAAATTTTCCAATCCCTCCTTCCTCATTATGTGTCCTAGAAACAGTCTCATTTTTTATTCTAATTGTGTTTTTTCCATAAAACATCCTTGTTGCTCACATCCTGTTTCCATGGTATTTTCAGAATCTTTCTATAAATGTTTTCAGGACAAATGTTTTAATGAATTATTCCCACTTCTCATAGGCAAATTGTACATATGGGGACTAGTTATGACTTCATAGAGACTCTGTGGTATTGTGGTGGCTGTAGTAAGAATGGCAAGTAAGAATGTGCTGTTTTGGTGTAAGGAATACTGTATGTTTAGGTCATTAATTGTAGCTAGCTAAGTTTAATTATAAGACAGATGAAGACCAACCTTCAACATCCCTCTTTTTGTCCTTGTGCTAAATTTTTGTATTCTTACAAAATAAATAATACTTTCTTCATTGGTAGCTCAACTTAAGTGCAGTATTATATAAGCAGCAAAGTTTACTGTTGAAATTGCTAAATGTAACTGTAAGTTCTATTCTAATAGTTTCTTCTCTCACACTTCTTGCCTGTGGAATACTATTCCACCTTCTGTTACCTGCATTCTAAAAAAGTTTAAATCAACATCTATAATTGTCATCTGTCCCCTCAAGTCCTTTTCTTTTTATTATGATTTCTCCTCAATAACATTTTCCCTGTTTCCTTCACTTTCAGTAACTTTTTGCATCATAGTAACTTTAAAAAAAAACTGTTGCTTCAAATCCCCTTTTTATTTGTGAGGAAACTGTCCAATTTTCACTACGATACAGGATGATTAATATTACATTGCAGTACAGCATTCTTTTCTTTGTTTTTAACAAAATTTTCCTGTTTTTTAACACTTAAGACTATTTCAATGACTTTTATTTTTATTTCATTTGCTTTGAAATAAAAGTAATCTGAAATAACCAGAATTGTTCTCTCAAAGTACATCATATAAATCAAAAGATGTACTGTACATAAGAATTGGTAAGCTGCATGTTTTTAAAAGAAAACCAACAAAAGATACGGTGTTGAAATCTTGAAATCATTTGATATAACAGAAAGAAAATGAAAACATAGCATGAAGAATTCAAATTATTTAAAATGGAAGTGTGAAGTCTTTTCAGAAAATTTAACAACGGTATTAAAGTGCCGATTGCAAATGGAAAATAATTTTCAAGATGGTGTGAAACTAGATAAAAATCAAAAGACAAATGTTAGTGATAATGTTAAAAAGAATAATTCAATGTTACTGGAATCATAAACAATAAAAGAAATGTTATCAAAAATCTTCCACAAGCATTGTCCTATCAACAGCAATCAAGAGCAGAACTATTTATCAAACCAGAGCAGACCTGAATCCAATATGGCTGCCATTATCTTCTGCTTTAGTCAGTTCATTTTTTTTATGCATCAATGTGATTTCTCAATAAACTGGCAAAAAAGATAAATTACTGCCATTATACAAATTTCTACAATTGCTTTCAAAACAATATCTGTATCTACTTCCTATACCAATATACCAGGTAATCTTGTGTTACAGTTAATTTTTTATTTTTTATAGAGAAATCATTAATTTTTAGGGATGTAAGACAAGAATGTGATTTTTCAGCAAAATATTAAGAAACAGGAAAATTTTGTCACAGACAAAGAAACATGTACTGGAGTCTTATGTAATGTCAGTCCTTCAATATTGCAGCCAAGCTACAAAGGAGAACTCATTTGAATAATGTTGTAATGGAATATCCCACACTTCCTTTCACCTATGTGGACTGACTATATTAATAGCTATATATAGTGAAGCACAGGATATACCTGGGGACTTGCTTCGGCAATTAGTTGGAGATTCATCTCCAACTAAGCTGGTCGAACTCTCTGCCTTCTGGTGGAAAGGAACCCAGACTATGCTGAAGGGCAGAGTCTTGTCTGGGGTGGTAGACAACTACCTGACCCCGTTTTTTACGGGGTCTGTGGGGAATTTTTTGCCCAAGCCTATGGGCTCAGTTACCATACATTAAATTTGGCCTTGTGCCACGTCTGACCACATGGAGTGGTTAGCAAATATCCTTGCTTCGGGAATTGCTAGCCTGCCACCCAATTCCCTGTCTTTCAGTAGTGTATTCTCCTTTACAATAAACCTCTCTTCTTTCATCCATGCACAGGTTGCTTTTTCTTCACTGTCTGTTTGTAACCTCTTTAAGGATACAACAAATAACTACCATAAACATTGTTGTGTCAGAAACCTACCACCCCTCTTGAAGATGAACTTGTCTGCGTCTGTGAACAAAGACTTTAAATAGTGGCATGTCAGTTGACATGACGGAAGACAGATAGACCGAGAAGTTCTTAGCTGAGCTAGTTATTGACGACTCAGGTGATTTCTGTACCTTTTTACCAACCTATTAAAACCCTTTTTATTGTTATGTGTTATTTGGCGTTTGTCTCTACTAACCCCAAATCAACATCATAACAAACATATTCACAGAAAAGACAGAGTGAAGCCATGTCATGGTAGTAGGAAAATGACTGAAGTTGAGATGCTAAGCCAGGCCCAATAACATTACAGACACTTATTAAGATTTTGTTGAGTATCTTGATTTGGTTTGTTTTACAACATATCAACATCTCAATGGGTTATTTAATGCTGACAAGATTTTTACTGCTGCTAATATTTTTTTTTTGAAAAGTGTATTGCTGGAAATATTTTTTTCTTTCCCCAAAAATGTCTGACTGCTAATATTTTTATTCCTTCAAAAATGTATTGTTGGTAATATTTTTTTCTTCAAAAATTCATTACTGGTAATGATTTTTTACAAAAATGTATTGATGGTATTAAAATCTATTTTTACACTTTCATAGTGTTTTGACCCCAGTTTGGGGTCAACTATTTGCTCATAGCTGGGACCCAAACAGGTCCTACCACCCCAGTCAGAGTGAACCTGGGAATACCAGAAAATTAAGAGGTGGTTCTATGCACCTTAAAAACACCTAATCAGAGGCCTTGCTGTTGGATGTAGTTTATCGTCCTACCCAGGTTGCTTCATTTGGTGGTGGTAGGGGGGTCTTACCTCATTGCAGTCAGTGTATTCTGAAGCCCTAGCCAACAGGGTGGTTTGAGAATCTTGAGGGATATGGCTGGTACACTATACCACATATAGCAATAATATTCAATGCATGGACAAATGGTAGACTTATAAACATGCAAGATGGATTCTGGTGAGAAAAATTGTCTGGCAATACAAACAAAACCATATTCCTTAGCAGCAGATTGAGCAATCACTCCACTTCATGTCAGTAGAAAATATGAGACAAAGGAGGTGCAATCAGTTGTTCTGGAGGTTAACATTAGCCATGCTGATGTAGAATAAAAAGTGGTTGTCTATGATAATTAAAAAGATAGCAGCTTTATTTTCAAGGTGTTAAAATTAACAAAGCATTATTTGCCCCAGTTAACAATTGACTGCTGACCTGAGATGGAATAAATACATTGAGACAATAGCTTCGTCCACCACAAGGAAAGTTGGCTCCCTGTGCTGCACCAGGAAATTTTTCTCGCCAATCAATCCTTCAAATAAATTTTTTGAGGTAATTTTTGAGAGCAGCTACCAGTTTTATTTTTTCAGACCTATCAGGCTTACTACTAAAACAGGAGTAAATAGTTGTGTCATTAGCATAAATAAATAGGTTGGAACTGCATTCCCCTTTGTAGGAGAAACTGCCCTTGATTTGGTATGTGTTACTGCTTGGCGTCAGTATCTGTCTGTATTTCTAAGATGAGGTATTATGTACACTATTTACATTATTTGGACTATTGTTCTCATCTTTGTTGCCATATTTATCACAATGTTTTGGCTGTTATATGCTCTGGCCTTCTTCAGGTGGTTGGAATGTTGAACTGAACCTTATATTTCACTCACTGGGGTAGGCTGTTCTAGTCCCATGTGCCATGTTTAATGAATGTCAGTTATCAGTTATCTCCTGTTAGTTGCCCTCTGAGGACGCATGTCTGTTTTGAAAATACTTCAGGATCAAATGATTAATTGAAAGACAGAGTCTTGTACAACCATGATTTATTCTAGGTATTTGCAGATAAAAGCTGACAAAATAATCCACTCTTTCTTCTTCATTTTTTATGTTCTATATTCCTTAAGGGCGTAATCAATCATACTCCCTAATTCCAGTATCTGTCTTTATTTCTGAGATGAGGTATTATGTACACTATTTACATTATTCGGACTATTGTCCTCATCTTTGTTGCCATATTTATTACAAGGAAACATGACACAGTGGATAAAGGTGTTGGTTAGATCCAGTGACAAGACCCAAACAGTGTGAGTTCAATACCCATTTAAGTCAATAGAGAAGAATTAACAAGAGATAACTGATAGCTGACATCCATTAAACATGGCACATAGAACTAGAACAGTCTACCCCAGTGAGCAGAATAAAGGGTTCAGTTCGACATTCCAACCACCTGAAAAACAAAGTGAGAGAAAATTTTGATTTTTGTTTCAATTGGCAGGAAAATGCTTGTTCTGGTGCATCATGAGAGTATTCTTTATTTATTTAACTATTTTTTATGATCTAATTTTTTTTCTTACTTTATTGTTAATTACCATTTTTATCTGTATCTTAAAGTATTTTTATTTCTTACCTGTTAATTTTTTTTATTATTATATATTATTAATTATTTTGATTCCAGACTACTACATATTCATGTAATAAGGGTTGGGGTTTATTTAGCAATATATTTTTTGCTATTGCTACACAATTCAGAATGTGGAGTCATTCAGTAGTAAAAATATTCATTATGCCTCTTCCATGAAACGGTTCTACCAGATGAGGTTCATCTTTGGAGTAGGGCTGTTTATTTTCTCCTGTACGCTGGTAGTGGTATGTGTTTGTTTCTTCAATTTAGAGCTATTTAATATTTTTGAATTTGTTTAACTTGTTTAGATCTTTCTATAAAAGGCTTTAATTTCTCAGCAGATTCTTGTCTATGTACATCATTTATTTCGCAACTTATTGAGAGTTCCTCTTTGCGACTGCTCGGTCTTATATTGATTGCTGACCTGAGATGGAATAAATACATTGAGACAATAGCTTCGTTCACTACAAAGAAAGTTGGCTCCCTGTGCTGTTCCAGGAAACTTTTTTCACTAGAGTCAAAACTTCAAATCAACCATTTGGCCTTGAATGGAGTATTGTTGCCATATATGGTCTGGTGCCCCTTCTGTTTGTCTTAAGGTTCTTGATAAGATCCAGAGACAGATATGCAATGTAATTGGCCCTGATCTGGCATCTTGTCTGCAGTTGCTCTCTCATAGACATGCCATTGCCTCTCTCTCTTTTTTACAAATACTTTCATGGTAACTGCTCCGATGAGCTGCTTTTGCTGGTTCCTAGACTTCATGAATATGTGTTCTAGGCTTGCATCTTGCTCTCACCCTTTCACTGTCAAAACTGTTAAATGCAGCCGTCTCTTCTACTCCAATAGCTTCATGTCTTGCACCTCTCGCCCTTTTCCTGTTTCCCTGGTAGCTATAATCTCCAACTATTCAAATGTAATGTCAATTGATGTCTCCAGATGCCTTGATTTATCCCCTATCCTTCTCTACATCCTTTCCTCTATCACTGCTATTTGCTCTCACTCTAACTCTCTGTAACACCTTGCATGCTAGTGGCTCCCCATATGGCTTGGGGTGAAACGCTTAAAAAAAAAATACTCATGAGTTCACTCAAGTACTTCAAAGGGACTTGTATAGGGCACTTCAAAAGGCATGCAAATCCTATCTGTTCTGATCCATGCTTTTTTGAACATTCTTAATTGTTCTGGAATGTACATTTTACTATTGTTATGATGATAATTACTGGTATTGTTTAAATCTAGCTGCAATATGTTCTTTTGTAATTATTTTGGGAAATTAGTATCAGTATCATTCATGCTGCCTCTGAGCAATTGTGGCATTAATATTTGTGTACCATTAACAGTGTAAAAGGGTGTGGTGTTTGCAAAGTTAGGCATATAAGGAATACCTAGTAAAACCACTGGTAAGGCTGACAGTCAGGAGGACTCTTTTCTTGCTATAATTAGTTTTAATGGCTATATAACTGTTCAAGCAGATTGTTAGTCTGAGGATGCTTGGCAGTAGTTCTTAATCTCCCAAAATCAAGTAATTTTGCTATCTCTGCAAATAAATCACTTTTGAATTGTCTACCATAATTGGTAATTACATGAAGTGAGATACCCCATCATGTTATCTACACATTGACAAAAGCTTGAGCTACATTTTTAGCTGTAATCTCTATTGCAGGGTTCTGCTTCTATCAATTCAGTAGTGAGATTAATGCATGTTAGTAGGTATCTGTATAGACTGTTGTAGGTATCATTAATTTTTTTAACTGGAGGAAGTGGTCCTACTATATCAATATGAACTCTGTGGAATCTATATGATTTTTATAAGTTGAATAATTGTTCCATATCTGAACAGGTGTTAAGGTTTTAAAATTCCTGATTCTGTTTTTTCTCCTTTGTTTCCCTTATAAAATGAACATATCTTAGATCCTTTATTTAGCTGCAAACATTTGTTTTGATTTTAAAGACTTTTTTATGATTTTTCCCTTGTACTGATTTTCTGGAATAATATCAATAGATATTTTATGCATATCAGGTTTATATAGAGGTTTTAGAAGATAATGTTTCACTAAAAAAGGGAAGATGAAGTTTTATTATTTTGAAAATTAATAACAGTAATGATTTTAAACATGATACAATTCAGCTCAATATCTTTTGTCATCAATTGAAACCAAAATGAGAAATTCAGTCATTTGTTTAGTTTTCATTTCCAGCAAAAAGAGAGAGATATAGTTCTATGGACATTCTTCTTTAAGAGCCCATGTGTTCAGCTCAAACTAAATTCAAGGATGTTGACCCTTTCCCTTGTAAACCTGAATATCAACTAGCAATAAATTTTAGTAATTTAACCATAAAAATTTAGAAAATATTTGCCATGTGATCTTTTGACTAAATCTTGCAGACATTATATTGATTTATTTATAAAATCTGGAACATCTCTTGTGGGTGTAGATTTATATGAACATTTATATGAACATTTACAGTTTTGATGATAGGATATGAAACGGTCAGTAGAAGTCTAATAAGTGAATGATAAATGATTAAAATACTGGGATCTCCCCAAAATAGTTTTCCCTTTGAAGTGCATATGAATGTGATACCAGATTTAAATAATCAATCTAAAGAAAATGACTGGAATAAATTGGCTGCAGTCCCTACACCAGGAAATTACCAAACTGATCTCACAGAGATCGATATAATAGTAATGAGTTTTCACTCTTGACAATCAGGTACAAAATGCCAATATTGTTTTTGACAAACAAATCAAACCAAGAAAGGGCATTAAAGTGAAAATTTGGCAGTAAAATATTAAATATATTTTACGTCCAATTAAATTCTATGACTATTTTGTGGGGCTCTTCTGGAGCTTACCCAATATATATATATATATATATATATATATATATATATATATATATATATATTTTGAACAATAAGAAAATAAAAATTAAAATCTTTAGACACACTGGGTTGTAGATTAATATTCTTTCATTTTTTTTATTATTATTCCATTTTCAGCCCATGTGTATATATATATATATATATATATATATATATATATATATAGACACATGGGCTGGACAAGATTAATCATATTTCATCCCAAAGTATGAAGCTTCTCATACAGTAGCATTTTCCTTTTTCCTATCCCTACAGGATGTTGGCAATGATGGCTCTCCACAATTTCCTGTCCTTTGTAGCTTTTAATAAATTTTGTCTTTTTGTTATCTCTCCTAAATCTTGTTCCACTATTCATTTACAACAGTTCCATTTTTCTTCTTCTATGTGCTGTGTCCCTTCAGGACATTGGCAATCATGGCTCTCCACATTTTCCTGTTCTTTGTAGCTCTTAATCAATGTTGTCTTTTTTGTTCTCTCCTAAACCCTGTTTATCATTTACTTAAGCTTGCTAGGCAGGTTATGCTGTTTTTTTCCTCTAACCCCCTTGCCTTCAATGAATCCTTGTATTTACTCAACCCCCATGGTCAGGTTGTGACACAAGGTCAGTTTAATGTAAGTATCAAATTTTTCAAGCACTCATTCCTCATTATGTAGCCTAGAAATTTCAACTCTTTCTTTTTGATGTTATGATATTAGCTTCCTTTTTGTCTCCATTTTCTCTAAAACTTCATTGTTTCTCACATGTTTTGTCCATGATACTCTCCACATCCTTCTGCAAAACCACATTCATAGTTTCAAGTCTCTTCATCTGCAAAGAGATTGTCCAGCAGTTACTGCCATATTGGAGGATAGTTCATTATTTTTCCTTTGTTTCTAATTAATTTTTCCTGTTTTTAATGTTTTGCTTAACTTTTGTCACTATGCACATTTGAATTTCAGTCACACTTTTCGTCCCCTGTTCAAACACTTCCCAGATATTTAATTTGCTCTATTTGTTTGATTTTGGTATCTCCAGTTTGTCATTTTCAGTTGTTCCTTTTGCTAACAACCATCCATTCTATCTAGCAATTGATATTTAGTCCTTTCTTCTAGTTTTCCATCACTACCTTCTGTAAGAATTCATGTAGTTTCCATTCTGTATCTGCCATCAACAATGTCATCTGTATATCTTATGTTATTAAGATTGTGGCTGTCAATAATGAATTCTGGTAGGACTTCTAATTCTCTCAGATTTGCCTCACTGTATAAGCTGAATATATAAAAATAGAAAGCATTGTAAGACAATGATATGGCTTTTCACCAGACTTATTCAACTGATCTGAGAGAATTAGAATTCTTAACAGGATTATATACATTATTTACATTCAGACTAATGTCGTGGAATATATTAGAATTTCAACACAAGGTAATAAATGAAAATGAAAAGAAAGGACTAAACATCAATTGAAGATGCACCCCACCCCACCAAAAAGGAAGCAAGTAAAAAAAAAAAATCTAAATATCTTGGAAGTATTTTAACAGAGGATGGAAAATACAATAAGGAAATCCGATGGTATATTGAGATAGCAAAAGATGCCTTTCAAAAGCTAAGCAAAGTATTAAGAAATAGGAAAATCTCTTTAGAAACAAAGAAAAGAGTATTCGAATCTTATATTCCACCTATATGGCAATGAATGCTGGACAATCTCCTTGTAGATAAAGAGACTTGTGGTGCTACAGAAAGATACTGTGAATACCATGAACTGAACATGTGAGCAATGCTGAAGTTTTAGAGAAAATAGAAACAAAAAAGACATATCACATGAAAAAGAGAGTGTCAAAATTTCTAAGGCACATAATGAGGAAAGAAGGCTTGGAAAATCTGATACTCACTGGTTAGAGGCATATTCCACTATGTCTCCATCCGTTGAATATTAAATTTTATGTATAAAGGATTAGGAGATATATTAAAAAGGATAGTCCTTGCTAAGACCTACAGGGTTCATTTACTCAAAAATCTGACAGTTTAGATACTTCTGAATGAGTTTACCACCATAAATGACATCCATATGAAAGTCTTGATGTGATTGAATTCGAATTTCTAGGTTAATATTTTTGTTTTGTAGCAACTTGTGTTGTTGGGTTAAACTAATCCTTCCTCTTTATGTCCCCTCAGAACAAATGTAATCATGACTCTCCACAATTTCAAGTCCTTTATTTCCTTAATTTTTGTAATCTTTCCTAAAACTTATTCCGCCATCCATTTACTTAAGCTCAGTAAGTACGTTTTGTTTTCTTTTGTCTCTCTTGCCTTCATTCTGTCCTGTGAGTATCAGATTTTCCAAGCCCTCTTTCCTCATTATGTGCCCTAGAAATTTCAACTATCTCTTCCTGATGTTCGGTATAAGTTTCCTTTTTGTTTCCATTTTCTCTAAAACTTTGTTGTTGCTCACCTGTTTAATCCATGGTATCCTCAGGATCCTTCTGCATAATCAGATTTCTGTTGCTTCAGGTCTCTTCATCTTTGAGGAGATTGTCCAACACTCACTGATATACAGGAGGCCAGATATCATATAACAGGCATAGGCAACTTTTTTTGAGCACTACTAAAAAGATTCAAGCTAATTTTTCATAGGAGGTACCCCAGCTAGTTTCACTACAGAAAACCATATGTGTAAGCATATGCCTTAGAAATGGTAGGAAAGTTTTATTTTTAGAAAGTAATTTTTATAATTAAAGTCTTGGTATAATATTATCACTGATAGTATAATTATCACATGTCGCTTCATGGGATTTATTTCTAATTTAATTATTTTTTTTCTTTAGAGAAAAAATTCTTATGAACAATTCCTGGTTCAAAAGCAAAAGATGTTTACACGTATGATCTTCCTTAGTGAAAATCACCAATGGTTTAAAATGCTTACAGTATTACTTTCAATGAAATTTTACAAACTTCAAGAAATACTTTCCATAATCATTGTTTATGTATGTAGTTATCTATGAGAGAGCATGTGAGTGAACAAGTGTGAATGATACAAAATTTTAAGAAAGGTTATTTCCCTTATGAAATTAAGTGTGCCATCCAAAAAGACCAAATGGGCCATATGTGGGCTGCAGTTTGCTCATGACTCATTTAGTACTTTTTTCTTTGTTTCTAAGTTTGTTTGTTTCTTAATACCCTGCTTAGCTTCAGTGCAGCCTATTCTATGATCCCTTTTCTTAAGTGCTCAATACTGATGGCCTTCTGTCTGACTAAGTTAAGCTAATTCAATAACTATTTATGATCAACAGGTTCTTAATGTCAAGAAGTTACCAGTCAAAAAAAGTGCTTTGGAAAGAATGGGAATATTGAAGTGTGATGGGGATTATCCAGTGGGATTAATGGAGATGTCTATCTGTTTGTGGTACCCATGTTCTCTTGTCAATTTGCTGATGTGCAGATGATAATCAGGCATGTTGAAAACAAGAAAATGGGGCCCGGCTGTTGATGGGTTTGGATTATGTCCGCCTTTGATGTTAATGAGAGGAATTATGCAGTTGATGTTATTCGCTTGCAGATAAAGAGGAACGGCTTGATCAATCAATGGCTCTCGATCAATGTGCTGACTGATAATCAGCACAAGAGGTCAGTTGAATCAGATAAAAACGTGTACTGAACACCTAAAGATAAATCTGTATTCATACACATGATTGCATCACCATGGGGCAAGGGTTGGTAGTCTTTATGACTATCACAAAGTCAATCCTCATTGGGTGCATCACATTTACAGTTTTGTTATACTAGTTTGAATGAAAAAGAATATAATAAAACACAAATACATACATATATTATATACATATTTTTGGAGATAATGGAGGAAAAGAGGAAAAGCTTTTAAATAACATTTTGCCAACATTATATATATATATATATATATATATATATATATATATATATATATATATATATATCAAATATGTGGTCCGGTTCAATTTGTATTACAAAGAATCATTCATGCAAAAAGTAGATTAGTAAAGTTAATGATATAAAATGGTGAAATCCTTTCACAAACAAAATTTTAAAGGTGCATTAACCTACAAATCACTCAATGAATGTTATGATCCTTGTTTTTAAAAATTATAAGCTGTATAAGGTCTTTCTTTAATACACAAGTACTTTCAATTGTACATTCAGTCATCTTCAGGCAAGGAAATTATTTTGTTTTTGGTAAAATTCAGGTAGCATCCGAAATGAAAAAATTAAATGCGAATCGAAATATGTTTCTTTTTTTAAATGTGTTATTGTTAACGGATAAAAACTTTTGGGGCAAGCAGTTGCAACACTAAAGTTGAATTTTTTGAAATTTTTTCTTTTACTGATATGGCAATTTGAGAATTTTTTTGTTGTAAGATTTTATCAGTCAATATGGGATGAACTAAGTTGTTCAATAAATAGAGTAATCTACTTTTTGTATAAAAAAAATTTACTTTTTGTATGAATATATATATATTGTATATATATATATATATATATATATATATATATATATATAAAATGATAAATTAAGAAAACACCTTTAAAATCTAAATCGGTTATAATTTATTTAATAAGTAGTCAGTCGAATCAGAGGCAGTCCGAAACAGAGTCGCATTCAGACAATTACTACTCAACCTGATTGTTTGTACTAACACTTCTACTTCTCTGTATATATTCCTGGTTGTAATATATCTGTGCTATTCCATATCCATATTTGAGTTCTTCTTTATTGGTTCTACCTTGGACTATCACCATTGTACAAGGAACCGGACCATAACATAAGGTAACTTAATATTCGGCATGAAGAGATGAATATAACAATATTCATTAATAAATTATAACCGACAGGGATTTCTAAGACGTTTTCTTCATTTTTCATCATAAATTGCTCTGTAACTTACATTGAGCTCTCATTGAATTAAAGTCCTCCTTGAAATAATCCCTACCAATTACAAATTGGTATTTATATATATATATATATATATACACACACACAGTGGGGTTGAATAAGTGATCATACAGCAAACAAATGCTTGTTATTCTCACTTACAGCAAATGAAAACCTCGAATAACAATGTTATATATGTATTTTGGGGCATAGAATAAGAATCTGCAATTTAAAATTAGAAATTCATCAATAAGTGATAGTTATGCAAATTTTTATATTTCGAATAGTGGAAAAAGTGTTCGTAAAGTATCAGTTTTTGCATTATAACACGGTAGATTTTGGTTTTACTTCAAAGTAGAAGATTCTAAACTGTTCTAGAATATTCTCAGTAACTCTATTGCAACATTCAGTTCAAAATTAGATCATTCTGCAGTCACTGTACACTGATAATGGTTCTAATAATGACTAGACATAAGGAAATGACTTGTGCTCAAAAAGAGCTAATTATTAAGCTATGGAACAATGGAAAAAGTTACAGAAACATCTCCAGTGACACGAACATACCTTTTTCAACAATTGGTTTATTGATTGCAAGATTTAAAAACATAACTGTTGAGAACAAAGGCAGACCCGGTGCTCCCAGGAAGATCTCTTCCAGATTATGAAGAAAGTTGATATGACAGGTCCAAAATAACCCAATGGCCATCAGACAAGACCTTCAGAATGATCTGAGTTTATCAGGCGTTAACATAACTAAGCAAATGATAAGTAATAAACTATGCAGAGACGGTATAAAGTCGCACTCCCCAAGAAAGGCACCACTCCTTCTGAAATGGTATATAGATGCCAGGTTGAAATTTGTGACAGAACATAAAGATAAGGAAAATTCTTATTGGGAAAGAATTCTTTGGACAGATGAGAGTAAAATTGAGTTTTTCGGTTGCAATTCCCTGAATCATGTATGGAGGAAAGACGGCGAAGTATACGCACCCAAGAACACCATACCAACTGTCAAATTTGGTGGGTGTAGTATCATGATTTGGGGCTACTTTTCAATGCGAGGTATTGGCAAACTAGCAAATAAAGATCGTAGAATGAATGCAGAAAAATATCAACAAATCCTAAGTGAAAATTTATCACTTTCTGTAGTGAATCTTTGGTTTCTTCCTGATTGAATCTTCCAGCAGGACAATGATCCCAAGCATACTGCTAAGAGTATGAAGAATTGGCTTGCTAATAATAACGTTAACATCTTAAAATGGCCCAGTCAGTCACCGGATTTGAATCCAATAGAGAATTCATGGCAGTTTTTGAAAAAATAGATCCGTGATAGAGGTCCAACAAACATCAAAAACCTGAAGACAATTACTCAGGAAGAATGGGACAAAATACCTACTAAAGTATGTGAATTGTTAATTAAAGACTACAGGAAGAGATTGGTTGCTGTTGAACTTAATAAAAGCTTTGCTACAAAATATTAAATGGAGAAAATATGTTTTTGTTCTACTGTACGGTAATTTTTTAAACCCCTAAAAATTTAAATATTGCTATATTTTCTTAACCATGGAATATTATTTAGTTTTATGCATATATTTTTAGTATGCAATCTGATACCGTAGATTTATTCCTGTTGTTAATTTAATATGTTACAAATAAAAATATTTTCAATTGTACGATCACTTATTCAACCCCACTGTATATATGTGGTGGGGGACAAAGTGTAAAAGCTTTTTAACGACCTGTTTCAACTGACGTGTGTTGGGTTTAGCTTCTGGTTGTGATGAAAGATAAAACTGTGTGTAAGGAAAATGCGTTGGGATTTTTGAATATAAAAAGGGGCAGTAAATTAAATTACCTCATCTGATTGATGACCAGAGACCAGAAAGTATTTTCTTTATATTAGAGCCATTGTTTGAATTTAATTACCCCTGCCCCCAGTAGATGGCGCAATAAATTAAGTTACCTTATGTTATGGTCCGGTTCCTTGTACAATGCTGATAGCCCAAGGTAGAACCAATAAAGAAGAACTCAAACATGGATATGGAATAACACAGATATATTACAACCAGGAATATATACAGAGAAGTAGAAGTGTTAGTACGAACAATCAGGTTTAGTAGTAATTGTCTGAACACGACTGTTTCGGACTGCCTCTGACTCGACTGACTGACTCGCTTGCTCTGACTGACTGACAGACTTCTGATGGACCTCACTCCAGACTTCAGAATGAACTCCCTGCTTCCTCTTAAGGTGCAGTATTTATTACGTATGGAATAGTCCATTATGTTATTATGGGTAAGGTCCCATAACACCTTATCAGATCCAACAACCAGAGACAAGAAAGTAATTTTTTTTTTGATTTTTTTTATATTAGAGCCATTGGTGTCTGTCAGATTTTAATTCATCCCCCTGCCCTGCCTCAAAGTAGATCTCTGTTTTTATCTCCCTTAGACAGACGTTCTTCCCATGTTTATTTCCTGAGATGGGCTGACATTTACTGAGCAACCCAGGAACGTGAATGTTATATGTGAGCCCATGTCAAGAACATCGATACAAACGTCATCTTTTTGCCCAAGGTCAACACTTCATGTTCCAACATAATAACAATCCTAAGCATACTGCCTTAAAGAATAAATGTTATCTAGAGAGGAAGTGTGACGATGGTAAATTGTAACTCTTCCAGTGGCCTAGTCAGAGTCCTGACCTAAACCTAGTTGAAAACCTTTGGGCAATAATTACATGCACATAATAGGAAAGTTAACACAGAAGATGAGCTTTTTTGTGAATTAAAGGAATGCTGAAAAAAATCTGGCAAATTAAAGGAATGCTGAAAAAAATCTGGCAAATTAAAGAAATGCTGAAAAAAATCTGGCAAATTAAAGGAATGCTGAAAAAAATCTGGCAAATTAAAGGAATGCTGAAAAAAATCTGGTGAATGATGTTGACTTACTAAATAATTTAGTCTATAGCATGCCACGAAGAATTGAGGCCATTATTAAAAGAAAAGGTTACCCAACAAAATACTAAATCATTTTTCGATTTGTTTAACGTATATATATATATATATATATATATATACACCTGTATTAATAAACGAATTCTATTACTCACTTGTCTTAGTAAAATGCAAATATTGACTTTCTATAGGTGCATCCTTTTTTTGCTTCTTACTATATATATATATATTTTTATATATATATATATATATATATATATATATATATATAGGGTATCTCAAAGAATCTATACACACGTTTACTGTGTATAGCTGAAGTCAACTTGCTTTCTTTTCAGATTTACGTGTTAGTATTACTAATGTCATGCAGGCTTAGCTTTGAATGAAGAAAGTTCATCCTGAACTGCTACTGGAAATATGAAAATGCAGTTGAAGTTCAAAGGTGATATTGAAGAGAGTTTGCTTCAGATCCATCCACTTGGCTTTCAATCTCATGAATGAATTTAGATGCTGATGGTATGGTACACAATGTGCACAAGAACCATTCCGGAAGACCATGGACATCAACCACAAACTGTAAACCAAGAAAGTGTGATGAGAAGTTTTCGCCGAAGTCCAAGAAACCTATCAAAATGTTAATTATTATACTTCCATTGCATCACACTGTCAGTAATGTCTTGATCATAATGGACATCAGTTTGAAAATATGCAATGACAAAATCTTAAGAGCATGCATTTATAATAAACACTGTCTTCATATGCATTATTCAAAATAGATAGACTTGGTTCAAGTTGCTTGAATTATTTCTTGAGAAAGCTTCAAAATGTGTATAGAGTTTTTTAAGACATCTTGTATATATGAGAGGCCTAATCAAAAATATCGAGGCTGTTGCTATGGTAATGAAGCTAATGTACAGAGTGAAGCTACTTGGCATTGAGCTTGAACTCTGTCACACATGTGCATTAAATTATAACCTTCCTGCTGACTCCTGCTCTTTATAGCAGTGTGTTGTGAGACTGTAACATACCTACAACATGAACTCTTCCAGGACTATATAAAGTATGCGATATAATACTCTAGAAGAAGAGGAGGAAAGAGAGAGAGAGAGTATTTTAATACCATTGTATCAGCCACGTACGACACTAGCGCATAGTAAGCTCCACTTACACTTACACTTACACTATCTTTGTAACCTTTTTGTTTAATATATCTTTCTTATTTCTAATCCGTGTTCTGTGTATTCCTTCTGTGGTCCCAACTTTGGGCCCACATCACAGTGCTTGGAAGGAAAGTCTGTAGACACTACAGAAATTCCATCACTAGCCGTGGCTTGTGCAGCAGTTTTTGGCCAAGCAAAGCACAACTTTTCTCAGGTCTGACAATCACCATATTCCTGAAATCTTGTCCCTTGAGACTTTTCCCCTCCAAAAATCAAATGCCACATGAAAGAAACAAGATTTCAAGATGGCAAGACATTGAAAAGAATGCTATGAAGCAGTTGTTTGCTATAACAAAAAAGGATTTCCAGGAATGTTTCATCAATGGAAACAACACTGGATAAAGAAAGGAGGACTACTTTGAAGGAGATTAAATGCTGAATTGATATGTATTGTAGTTTTCTTTTTTTATGGCACCAGTCTTGATACTATTTTTGTCTTGAGTCCTTTTGAATTTCATTTGTTTCTAAAATTTATTTAATCACCCACCCCAGATACTATTTTTTCACTTTACTAATTACAAACCTTCATTTCCATTCCCTGGAATTGAAGCATAATTAAATAGCAAGATTTCATCCAAACAAATTGCTTTTAACCCTTTAAGTCCTGACCACTGATTTACCAGTGGTAGAGAAAAATGACAATACCCAGCCACCAGTTGATTGGTGTATAAACACTTGTAACTATTTTTATGTCTACCCTGAAACATTACATACCAATTATTTGCAAATTTTGACTCAGGAGCTCAGGCAGATGTGTTAAAATTGTTCACGAACACAGGGATCAAAGGGTTAATAACACCAACAAGGCATTTTATATAAAAGATTAAGAATGTTAATCTCTCCAATGTTCATTTTTATATATTTGAGTACTTTCAACTCACACTACAGATGTTATCAAGAATTGTGAATTATCAGACTGTTTATCAAAATATGTTTTGTGAACTCTGTTGTTTTTAGTTTGCTGGAATTGAAATTTAATTCACTTAAAGGTGATGTTATCTGATGTTATGGTCAAAATGAATTTATACATGCTCTTTTTTTATACACACTTCAATATACAGTCTTTTATGGAGAAAGATATTTTATTTAATGGGGATTGTTTCTTTTGTTTTATAATGGCTTCTAAAATTTTGAATCTTTCTTTGCAAGGAGTCCTGTACAATATTTTGGTGTTTTAATGAGAAAGTAAATCGATGTAACTTGTTGAAAAATTGGTTACTTTAAAAGATTTAAATATCCCTTACATAACAAGAGAAAGGAATTGATGGTTACATGTAGGCATAAAAATAAATAACTGCTTAAATATGTTGATCCAGATTATTTTTTAATATAAATCATGGTTTGTTTTTAAGGTAAATTATGGTTTGTTTTTTGTTTTTGTTTATAAAAAATGTACCAGTAATTTCCCTTTTAAAAAAAAATTAATATTTACAACTCTAAAATAAAAAACCTTTTTTGTTTATATATGTGTGTGTGTAAATTTATTTTAAATGCCAAATATAATTTTTAAAATGAAAAATTGTCATCCCTGTATAATATATAACAGCACCGACATTGTGATAACCAAATATATTTTTTAAAATTTAAATTATGTAACGGCTGGTCTATACTCAGCAACTGTTATGCATGAAAGTCATGCTATTGGTGAGGGATAAGACATATATTTATTAATATATATGCATGTGCGTGTGTAGTATGTAGAATAGCATCCAAAACAAAAAAAACATATGAAGGTAATGACAGAAAGTGGAAAAGCTATAAATGATGCGTTTCACCAAGAGCATCTGCCCCCTCCAGCTTCTTCAGGTTAGAAGAAGTTTCTTTACATACAGTTTTAGCTTTATCTCATTCTAACCTCTAGAAGCCGAAGGGATCATATGCTCTTGGTGAAAGGCATCATTTATAGCTTTTCCACTTTATCTCATTATCATCATATATATATATATATATATATGTGTGTGTGTGTGTGTATAAATATTCTCAGAATGTATTGTAGAAGAGATTAAATGAATAAAAAGACAAGATAGAGGAAACTATTCTGGCTAAGGATAGATTTTTTTCCTTTTGTCTCTCTCTCTCTCTCTCTATATATATATATATATATATATATAAATATAAAATTATAAAATAGTTATTGGTCAGAGCTGAATTGGACCAGAAAACAGTTGTATTAAAAAGTGCTCAATATGCATATAAAGTATAAAGCATAATATATATATATATATATATTTAAAAATTAGGAGATCACAAATCACGCTACCATATTTTCAACATTTTATTTTGGGATACCAAAATGTTGAAACCAAGGTAGAGTGATTGACTGATCTCCTAACTTATATATATATATATATATATATATATATGTGTGTGTGTGTGTGTGTGTGTGTGTATTAATAATTAATCTTTTCTTATGTTTAACCATTGGTTTTGTGTGTCGTAATAATCTAAATTCTTTAGTCCAAGAAGAATTTGGATTATGACCACACGCAAAAGACGAGCTGGGATCTGTTACTCAACTCTTAGCTGTTGTTGAACTCTCTGCCGAAGACAGAGAGGAACCCAAATGAGACTATGCTGGAGGGTAAAGTCTCATCTGGAGAGGTAAACAGACTCGAACACATTCATACAGAGTTTATGGGGAATTTTTGGCCGAGCCTACAGGCTGAGATTGCCCAACATTAAATTTGGCCTTGTGCCACATCGTATTCTGTGGGGAGGTTGGTAAATATTACTACCTCATGCAAAAGACAATGGTTAAACATAAGGAAACATAAAAAAGGAATTCCTTTAAATAATATATGAAAATAACCATTCTTCACCTCCTGAAGGTCACAAGACCCAAAACACATGTAGCAAAAAATATGAGCATTTATATAATAGCATTATAACCAAATATATTTAAGGCTTCTCTTTAATATATATATATATATATATATATATATATATATGAGTAATGGTGGAGTAATGGATAGTGGTTTGGATTGAGGAATCGCAGAGCTGAGTTCGAATTCCAGTCGAATCCATTACATTCAATTACGTTCTAATACCCTTGGGAAAAGTATGAATCCTCTTCCTCTCCCCCCAGCTATGGGTAAAATAGCAGAACAGATTGGGTTCTATAGCCTTGGATGGCAACTGGTCTAGGAGAAGGACAACTCTGAATGCAAAACCTGCGGAGGCTCGTTTGGGAACCTTGCGGCACATAATGCACCAGGTCTCTGTATTCGTCCCTTCAAAAAGTGTGGATGGTCCTGCACGAGGCCTTCACCACTATAATCAAATCTCATGTGCCGGTGTCGGGCTGTCGGTTTCCTGGAAACTGATCTTCTTGACCCTCATACGTTGAATCTCAATGGGAGAGTCGATTATTTATATATATATATATATATATATATATATATATAATAAAAAATCAGTAGTTTGATGAAAGAATGCAGTTACCTTCTTCATTGATGTGCTATGTACCTTCAGAATATGGGCAATAATGGCGCTCCATAACTTCCTATCCAATATTTGTCCTTGTTCTGTCATCCATTTACACAAACTTGGTATTTTCCTCTTGTCTTCAATATGACCTCTGAGTTTTGTTTCTCCAAGCCCCTTTTCCTCATTATGTGTCCCAGAAATTCCAACTGTTTTCATTTTCCTTAAAATTATCTCATTTCTCAGATGTTATGGCAATGTTATCCTCAACATCCTTCTGTAGAGCTATATTTCTGTTGCCCCGAGTTTGTAATGCTAACTCCTCTTCAAAGAAAGCCAGAAATGAAACATCAAATGGTCCACAAATAGAGTTATGATCTTCAGATTTTGGATAAACATTTATTAATTTTTTGAAAATTTTTTCTTTCCATGATGTTTAAAAAAATATTTCTTTATTTTTTGAAAATTTATAGCACATAAATTATACATTTCACATGCGAAGATTTTAAGTTTTCACAAACAAATCAATATATTTCTGTTTGAATTTCTGGGATGAGATGTTGTCATTATTTTCAGTCAAACCAATATCCTCATCTTTGTTGTTGTTATCACATTTCAGCCATTGTACCTTCTAGCCTTTTCAAGTAACCTTCAGAGAATTCTTAACAGAACCATTTATTTACTCTGTGGGAGTAGACTGTTCTCAGTCCATTGTCTATATCTGGGGATATCTCATCTTTCTTTTTTCTTTTTCTTTACAGTGGTGCTCACCCTGTACAAGGCCCTGGGACTACTCAAAGTAGTGGTACAGATTATATGTGTGGAAGATAACAGTTAACCCTAGACTTGAACAGGTTATGTTTATAGTGATCGGGGAAGCAGCATCCTAAGGCAGCGGTTTGTGGGAAGAAGTTGCTTAAGTGGGAATTAAAGGCCCTGGGACTAGGTTGGTTCTCTACAATGTGCAGGTATGAGATTATGAAGATGGAACTGAGGAGCGAGTTCAGATAACCAGGAAAATAGTGATAGAACCCTAGACTTGTGAAAAAACAGGTTGCAGAATGGTTTACAAGGATGTGGAGATGCTATTGGACTCTATTCAGGGCAGAAAGTGAAGACAGGCAAGCTCCCGCCTATATATTTTTAGCAGTCCATTTTGGGAGTTGGTTGATCTTGTAAAGGCAGGGGGATTTGTGGGATTTACACTAAAGAATTAATATATAAAACACTATTCACATTCTAAAAAGCTGTATCTTGCCCACCTTGTCGAAAATGGTTCCAAAGATGTCGAATTAAGAAAATTCTCACCAGAAAACCTGGGGGATATTGGAGAAGGAATGAGGTTGGTTGATCCATCATTAAAAGAGATATATATGTGTCTGTGTGGGTTTATGCCCAATGCATGTTAATAAAATCAGATGGAACACAGATAATATATTACTAATATAAGTATATTATGACAATGTTACCAAGTTCAATTGGTTAATAATGACTCTAATTGTAAAAACATTGATTTGATAATACATTATGACATAGTGCATTCTTTCTAGAGGGGAGGAATTTATTACTTAATAACAATATAAAACTGATCTCAATCTTTATGTCCAGTAGAGACCTTAATATATGTAACGTAAATATATCTTCAAAATTTTTGCAGCATTTACATTTTTTTGACTTTATCTTTAGAATTTTCTTTTTTTTTCATCATTTTACCGCAAACAAGCTGATAATGCCAATAGGATGCAGGTGCTATGATTATTTTCAATCAAACCAATATCCTCATCTTTGTTGTTGTTATCACAAAAACCTTCAGTGAATTCTTAACAGAACCATTTATTTACTCTATGGGAGTAGACTGTTCTTAATCCATTGTCTATATCTGGGAATATCTCGTCTTTCTTTTTTCTTTTTTTTAACAGTGTTGTTCACCCTGTACAAGGCCCTGGGGCCACTCAAGGTATAGGTACAGCTTATGAAGATATATGTGGATCTTCAAAATTTTTGCAACAGATATGTTTTTATTTTTTTTTATCATTTTACCCTAAACAAGGTGATAATTCTATTAGGACACAGGGGTTTACAAGAAGTGAAAGATTTTGGTTGATTTTGTTTAGTGGCATATCAACCTCTATGGGTTATTTAATGCTGAAATCTAAATATTTTGAACAATCTATGGCTCCAACTACTGATGAAATATATTGCTGGTCATTTTGCTATAAAAAAAATTATTGGTCATTTTTTTATATAAAACATGTATTGCTGGTATTTTAATGTGCTTTCATTGATTTCTTTTTGTCTGACTATTTGCCCTTGTAAAAATGTTACCATCCTGGGCCAGGATGGACCTGAGAATAACAGCAATTAAGAGGTGGTTCCATGTTCGTCAAACACCACCAATCTTCCCATCAGACAAGGGAGTGAAAGAGAATAACAAAGAGCAAGGAAAGAACAATAAAGAACAGGATTCAGAAAGAAAAAAGAAGATGACAATTGACATTGCATTTAAATTTTTGAATAGTGTAGGTTGCAAGAAAACAAATAATTGAAAAGGACCTCCCACGGGAGAAGTTCAAGTATCAAACAATTACAAAAGAATTGAATATATAAAAAACAACTATTTCACTTGAATTCAATTGAGGAACAAAGGAAAAAAGAACAGTTGTGAAAATATTTGAAGATCCCATCACGTTTGTGAGAAAGTGACAATGCAATGGAATCATAAAATTAACAAAAGTTTGGTTTTCATCAAAGGTCATGGTTGATCCAGAACGGTTACTGTGTACCATACCATCAGCATCTAAACTTATCTCTAATTCCTACGCCAAGAAGGCAGATGAATGAAACATTCAATACCACCTTTGAACTTTGACAGCAGCTACTTAATTCTAGTAGCATTTCAGAGTGAACTTTCAAGATCAATTACATTACTGATCTTTTTTAGAATTTTATCAAGAAAAGTTATACAGCATTTGTAAATATAAATTGTTATACAGTGTAACCTGGATATGAGAAATTTCTCTGGTCCCAAATTAGAGCCCATACTTCCAAAATAGACCAAACCCGGATATAAGAGAAACCCGGATATAAAGAAAAACTCTCTTATATCCGGGAATGTATAATATAATCCAACTTCTCAAAACAAATTATTAAGAATATTATATATCCCTTCAAAGTTGGTAATGGTATCAAAATGAATGCAGAGAATTACAATTAATTTCTTAGACAGGGTATTACAACCAAAAAGTCCAAGAGTATATTCCTGCAATATAATCCTCCTTCAGTTTCTGCAAAGATGACAACAAAAGTTTCAAAGATACCAAATGAGCTCCTCCTTCTCCAGATATTTTTCTTTTAATCATTTCACACCAAGCAAGGCAAAAGTCAAAAGCAATTACTGTGAGGAACAACTACTATAAAGGAGTAAAAAGTACAAGAATTAAGACAGAAGAGAATGATTGTTATTGCACTTGAATTTTTGAAGATCAAAGTTTAGAAGCCAGGTTTGCTAAGAAACTGCATAGAACTTACGGTTATATCTAGCCATTTCAACTGTAAAATGAGATCTTGCTGACAATCTAGTACTCTGCTTAAATTCATAAAGTCTAGGGACCATAGAGCAAAGCTCATCAGAACAATTACTATGAAACTATTTATAGAAAAGTCATAGGGAAGAAATGTTATGATAGAATGAAAGTGACTGAAGCTGAGATGCCAGGTCAGGACTAATAACTTTGCAGATTTTGGGTCTGTCTATATTTCTGAGATGAGGTATTATGTACAGAATTTACATGAAGAAGGCCGGAGCGTACAACGACCGAAATGTTGTGACAAATATGGCAACAAAGATGAGGACAATAGTCCGACTAATGTAAATACTGTTTGCAGATTTTTCTTTATATTTTATCAAGAATCTCTAAATATATAGCAGGAGGACCAGACTGGATGTGGCAGCAATATTCAAAGCTTGGATGAATGGTAGACTTATAGATTTGTAAAATAGATTCTGAAGAGAAAAATAGTCTAGCATATGTTATGCTAACCCCATATTTGTACCCTCACCTCAGATTTTATAAGTATATTTTAAGTACACTGTGTACGTGCGATGAGACATAGGAATATTAATAACTTCCTTATTTCTTGAAAAAGCAGATTGGGAGATATGTTTTTGTTTCGGGGCCAGTTCTCGGAAGAGAACCTCTCATTTCCTGTCTGGTTCTTGATCGTAGGCCAGATGAATGCTGTTTGACAAAACGTGCAAATGACCCCAACAATATTCCATGAATGACGCCTATGCATTTTTCATAGGCTGGCATGTGACAGTTTTGTTTTGGGTTAACAATTCTTCACTTAGCTGCTGGTCCCCAGACGAGGTAGACGTCACCAGAATCTGTCTTAGCCATTTGCAGTCCGAAGTAGTAGATGTTAACAATGTTATAAAATAAAATAAGACATATCTCAGCTGATTTACAGGCAAATACTCAATAGTGAGAACCGGATGTGAATGGGACAAAGCCCCGTCACAAAATGACCATTATCTTTCTTCACAAATGTTTCCGACACACGTGTTCCGGTCGAAAATAAAATAATATTTAAAGTGCTCTATTTTCGTCCAATAAAAATGCTTCCCTCCTAATTATACTCGCTTCGTTTCTCGAGCCTGTTAAGCCATAAAAAAACGCTATAAAAGGGGTCACAGGAAAGTTCAGCGGCAGTCAACAGGTGGCCACAAAGGAGACCAGTCACGTTTAGCAGCTGTCAGCAGGAGAGCGTCAACCACCATGTGTGAACTACTATGAGCCGAAAACCGGCTTATGAACTTTACCATAAGGTAGCTGTCCCAAACCCTTACGTTCCTGTTGAAATAAACCACGTAAATCTATTTCTGCTGTTGTCGTATTTCTTTCTTGCAACCATACGCTTGTCTATAACAACAACACCAAATTTTGCTGTTTGTGGCCCGAAGGAATAGAAGTCACCAAACCCAAATTTTGCTGTTTGCTGCCTGGAGAATTAAGAACGTCATCACCCAAGTCGGCTATGCTTTTATGAGACTAAAGAACACTGATAATCCCTCCCTTTTATGTTTAGAAAAAAAAAGGAAACAAAAAAAGAGTGTATGGACATCTTTTTTCATTACACTGTATTATTGGGTAAAATCCTGATTGACGTCAATCATCATCTACTGTGAGTGTTACATGTTTTTTTTATATATATCTTATTGTCAGCTTGCTCTATATTCCTATGATATTTGCTGCCGTAACATTTGTCTAACTGATTACTCATCTCCCCCCCCCTTGTGTTATTAAGTTTCATTTATTTCTTTCTTATCTTACTTTTTTGAATCTTGTATATTTGCAAATAAACTATTTTTATTATAGATTCTCGTATTGTCTCCTGTCATTTTGTGTCCACACATTGTATATTTCTTGCTGTGTTTACCGATGTCTGGATTCGGAGAATTCCTCTCCCACTATTCTTTTCCTTTATTTTTATATTGAACCCTGGGATCTCTTATTTATTTTTTTATTTTCTCATTACATCCCGGCTATCATAGTCCTAACGAAAACCCGGGCATAACACATGAAACAGTAAACTAACTTTCTTAGTTGCAGGCCAAGCAATTGATTCAATATTTCCACTTCATATTAGGGGAAAACATTAGTCCAAGAAGGCACAATGTGTCATTCTATTGGAGGTTAACCAATGCCATACTGTTGAGAGGTAAAAAGAGTTCTCTAAGACGATTAAAAGAGATGAATCCAAAAGAAAATTTGCAATCTATTTTATTATACAAGACATTGATTTCATAATTGATATTAACCGACCAATACTGAGAAAATTTTGAAGATATATTTACATTAAAATATTAATATAATTTCCTGCTGGACATAAAGTGGGTGATCGGTTTTCTATTCTTGTTAAATAATAAATTGATCCCCCTTAGAATTACTAGACTATATCAGATTTTATTATGAAAGTCAATGTTTTCACAATAAAATTGATATTAAGCAACCAATGTTGGGAAAATTTTGAAGATATATTTTTTTCACAATGTTTTGTCCCTTCTACACTCTGACCTTCTTCAGGTGATATATGGTGGAATTTCCACTGAACCATTTATTTAATCCATGATGGTAGATTGTTCTAATTCCACTTGTCATGCCTTTTTTCAATATCTCAGTATCAGTTAATTCACTTTAGTAATTCAAATCAAATTTTTGTTCCCCCTGCTGTTGCCAGGTATTGAACTCACAGCTTCTTTGGGTCAAGTCACTTTTTGGATTGCTCAACCAATATTTTTATTCACTAGGCCATGTATATTGCCTGAAGAAGGTGGGAGCATGCAACATACAACATTATGGCAATAAAGATGGTATTTATCAATCCACCCACGGGGATCGAATGTGGCACAAGGCCTTTTTAATGTGGGTATCTCTGAGCCCGTAGGCCCAGCCAAAAATAAATAACCATCCAAACCCGCCGAGGCGGGCCAGTTCCGTCAACCTCCCCCAACGAAACCCTACCCTTCGTCGGAGCTTCATCCAGGTTCCTCTCTGCAAGCAGAGAGTTCGACAGACACCCGACCCGGCAGCTCACAAAGCGCAGATACTACACTTTGATCCTAGCCACCGGGCCGAGCAATAAAGATGAGGACAACAGTCCGAACAATGTAAATAGTTACAATACCTCATCCCAGAAATACAGACATATATAGAATTTTATTAACTAAATTACAATACCCTGGCATTCTGTTGAACTATTTCTTTATTGAAGTATCCTTCAGGTCATTTATTTAATAATTAGTTATGAATGAAATCAAATTACTGTACATGTTGTCAAGTTTTAAAATCAATCAACATTTTCTATTGCTATTAAATTTGTAAAACTCCATTCTAAAAATAATCCATGTAAATATATATGGAAAGTAATCCATGTAGATAATCCATGCTAGCAGCCATACTATTATATTAATATTTCAAGGAATAGTAATAGTCTATAGCTGTGGAATATGAAAGAAAGTTTTCACAAATGTGTGTATCTTCTGTATTTCTTCATGCTTTGCTTTAAAATTTTCCCAATATAAAGCATCATAAAAAAAAACAAAAAACTAGTTTGCTTCATTATGAGACCAATTTTGTAGATGCTGTTGGATATGACGATGAATTAATTGGTGACAATTTCACAAATCCATTATGTTGACAATGTACCAGAGCAGTGAGAATTATCCAAGAGTCTTCGCAATTCAAAATTCCTTTCGCTATTCAATTAAAGATTTGGCATTTTTAATAAATTAGAATATTTGTGAGAAAACAAACTTGAAATTTCAGTTATAAAAGGATCGAAATATTTGATTGGAATTTTTTTAGTTTTAAATATTATCACCTTGCTTGAGGTGAAATGATTAAAAAAATGACAAAGTTGCTAAGATATACAGTAAGAATAAATCTTCCCTTTTTTTACATATCCTTTTTATTACAGTACTAGCAGCCATACCCAGTTAGTCAATCAGAAAAAGCATTCAATTTGAATGAAGCAAAAACAGCATCATGTTTAGATTTAACAGAGTCTATCTTCTTCAATTATTTTAAAATACTTTCATTAAAAAACATTATGAATTAATGCAGTTACTGATATAACAGAAGTAGTCTTATTCAATCAAAGTTAGCCGAGGACATGAAGGGGTAATACAGGCAGCATGAAGACCTACTTCACACTACAATTATTTTGGAGTTTTTGAAATTCAATTTGTCAGTGTGCTACCAGGGATGTAAAAGAGGATACATTTATAAAGCAATTGTTAAGTCTGATGAAAATTGGTTGAAAGACCAACAAAAAATAAGAAAGAAACCAGTAAAAAATTGCCATTTTTTGCTATTTACATGGGTTTTCACTATATGGGTGGACTCAATTATCAAGTTAAATGACTGCTAAACAACCAATTTCTTGTTAGCTACAACTGAGTTAAGTTTGTATTAGATTGCTTGAAACTTGAGTTTTTAGTTTAAAATTTGTGTTGAAATCGATTTTTCGTTTTTCACAGCTTTTCACTAAACACAGCAGCATAGAAGTAAAAATGGGGTACCATTGAGCTTGTCATGATGTAAGTAACCTACATACTGAGTTTGAACAAAATCAGAGGAAAAAAGTTGAATATGTTGATTTTTGATCGGCTTTATCGATTATTGATTTCTTAAAAATTATCGATTTTTTATGATAAGAACCTATCTCTTACATTGAACAATGTATATGCCAAGTTTGGTCAAAATCATTTGGATGGATCTAAAGTGAAAAGGTATCCCCAGAGACAGACAGTCACCTCTGTTTTTATATATATATATATATATATATATATATATATATATATATATATATATATATATATATATATATATAGAGAGAGAGAGAGAGAGAGAGATAGAGATAGATAGATAATCCATGTATATATACATATATATATATATATATAATATATTATAAATATGATTTCTTCTACATAAGAGTTTCCATATTTTCAAAAATGAGATTTGAAACCATCCAAATAATTATTAAAATTAAGTATAATTGAGGTGTTTAATAATTATGTGGATGGTTTTGGCCCTCGTTTTGATTTTGAGAACTTTTCTGTCTCGAAGGAATCATATTTTTTAAACAAAAAATATTATAATATAAGCTCTACTTCTGTTGGAGCACTGTCTTCTTAAAAATAAAAATAAAAATACTAAGGAACTCCGGATTATGCACCCAACATGTTCTTTTCTATTTTCTGCATACCTCTATATATATATATATATATATATATATGGAAAAGAATGAAAATTTTCAATAATATATGCATATTATTTGGAATGTGACTTCCGAGTTGGACAATCTTGGAAAGAGAGGGGGATTGACTTTCTGACACATGGTGAAAAGATGGCAATGGGTAAAAAAATGGAAAACCACTATTATATATGTTAACTCTCTAGAGACCCTGTGCAGTATAGGGTCCTCAGCCTCCCTATGCGCATTGTTGTTGCTGTGGTTACTGTGATAAGTAATTCTTTTTTTAACATAGTGGAGTTTCTAGTTCCATGCTTAATAACTTCTGGATTGAGAGTCATCTTTCTCCTAGACTGGTAGCCAACCAAAGCTAAAGAGTCTCATCTGCTCTACTATTAACTCCTAATTAGTGGGATGATGAGATGGATTCTTATCTTTCCAGGGGTACTTGTGTGAAAGAATACACTCTGACCCAGCATACTTGAAATATATTTTTTACTGTGTTGCTCGATTTTTGAACAGGCAGTTTACTTTATTTCTCTTTCATCTCCTCTTTACTAAACCTTTACAATGGAAATCTATCCCTGCCAAACATGATTCAATTCTCTGGCTGGACTTTGATGGATAGGGTCATCATGTATTGTGAATAGCTGTTTCGTATCTCCTGCACATATACCAAGTCTGGAAAGTTTCAGCAAACCTGTCTATTCAGATCAGTTTCAGGTTGAAAAAGGAGATGATGAAAAAGCTGCAACGATATTTGCCCAGAAGCAATGTTTCCTCAAAATTGTAACAAGTTAATTATCACATTACATTCTGTGGCCATCTGCTCAGATCATGGCACACTTTGAGAGCAAAAAAATATGTCCCAAGCTGTCAGGGAGATCTTTGATGTTTTTTGAGATAAAGAATTTTTAATATCTGAGATGATATAGAGTGTTATTGTTACATCACAAGTCCTGTAGCCCATCAGGGTCAGAGGAGCATCACACTTCAGCTTCAGCAGCAGAGGTGTGTTTAGGAAAAGAAAACCTAACTGAACCCATCTCTCCATTTTTTTTGTTTTTTAATCATTTCATCCTAAGCAAGGCAATAAAGCTACTAAGATGGAAAGGGTTACTGAGTTTTAGAAAATATGAGAAAAACTACTATTAAGAGAACAATAAAAGAAAAATGATTAAGAAGATAGAAGATAATGATTGACATTGCATTTAAATTTCCCCCAAATAAGGCACCAAAGCCTCTAAGATGCAAATGGTTACTCAGTGTTAGAGAATATGAGAAAAACTACTATTAAGGAGAGAAAACAAAATAATAAGAATTAAGAAGATAGATGATAACGATTGACATTACATTTAAATTTTTGAAGATTAAAGTTGACTAGGAAGCAAGAAACTGGAAGAGAGTTCCACAAGTGAGAAGTGCGAGAAAAATAAATGCTACTATAGTATGATATTTACCAACTTTTGGAATTATGAAATATGTTAGAGTTAGGAGTAGGGTTGAACAGTGAATTGGTTATGTATTAATAATCATTATCAATTTTTTATAGAAAAAAAATAAATCATCAAATAGTGATTTTAATGTTTGTAAACTGTTTTGATGTCATTTAAAAATAAAATAAACAGGTATTCAGTTTCCCTAAGCATTTTCCAGCAATAATAACTGCACCATTTATGGTAGGTCACAAATTTGAACTCAGCTTACCAATTTCTGCATCAATAACACACTATCTGCACATCTGCAGTGTTCAATAACAATGCACTTGAAGCTCTCATTTGTCCTCAGCTACCTTATTTAGTCTGCTGACAGTCTTTGTGCAGTCTACTCATATTCAGTTGTTATACCAGGTTTTGTAATATTGTGTTGGAACGGCTCTGCAATCTTTACAATTGCTGATACATTTGAGCAGCATTCCTCTGCACAGAATTTTGTATGAAGCTCAGCAAATCTCTTACTGAGATTCTTCATCAAGTTTATTAATACTTCAGGTCAAATATCGGGCAATTTTTTTAACTGGCATGCACATTTCGAAGTCATTCAAATGTCTATTCAGGATGATGGATATCCATAATTAACAAAAAGAAAAGGTAACAATGTTGTAAGCTCATGTGAAAAAATAAGTATAAAGCTGGTATAAACATCATTTGTTATTAAAAATATGATTTAAAAAGAAAAATGTTTTAAATACCGAGTCAGTCTGCCAAAAGTTTTCCTGCTATCTACAGAAGTTTTTGTAACATTGTAATAACATTGGAATGGTTCTGCAATCTTTACAATTGCTGACATATTTTAACAGCATGTCTCTGTACCAAATTTTGTATGAAGCTTGGCATTCCTGGTGCTGAGATTCTTTGTGAAGCTTATTGAAGAACAGACTTCAGTTTTTTTTTGTTTTTTTTTGACTAGCATGCAAATTTCAAAGTCAGTCAAATGAACATCCAGAGTTAGCAAAATAAAAACAAGGGATAAAAGCTTACAATAACAGATCCACATCCAGAGACTCCTCACTCATTGGAGGAACCCCTCCTTGATTGACCAGGTTTTCCAGGGTATAGTAATACTCACCACACTTGACCAATTTCAGGTTAGTAAGGCTTTGAATTTTGAGTTGGTGAGAAAGGAGAAGAATTTACTTTCTGCATCATTTAATCATTACTTTATTTGCACATCTGCATTGTTCAACAACAATTTACTTGAAGTTCTCATTTGTTTGCAGCCTTCTAATTTAGTCTGCTGACAGTCCCTGTACAATCTGCTCATATTCAATTGTTATACTAGACTTTGTAATGTTATATTGAAATGGCTCTGCAATCTTTACAATTTCTGACACATTTGAATAAATGCTTGCATTACATATTTCGTGTGAATTTCAGAAAACTCTTGAAATGCTTTGTCAGGATTTTGGTGTAAAGTCTTTTAGTCAAACAAATAGTGAGAAATGTGCGTTACACTGGGTGATGGACAGGTGAGTATTGGTTCAAGGTGATGAATGTACTGTTTGATCAAACATCAGCAACATGTGGAAAATGACTTCTACTTCTTCATGTCCCTTCATAATGTGGACTATCATGGCTCTCCACAGCTTCCTGTCCTTTATATATCCTCTTGCCTTCAATATGTCATGTGAAGTGCTCAATTTTTCAAACACTCTTTTCTCATTATGTGTCTTAGACATCTCAGCTCTGTTTTTTTATTGTTATGTATCAGTGTTCTTCTTCCTGTCCGAATTTCGAGGATGAGGAGTTATTATTATTTACACTTTTTGTATTCAGACTATTTTCCTCATCTTTGTTGTTGCTCTATTTACATTATTCAGACTATTTTCCTCATCTTTGTTGTTGCTCTATTTACATTATTCAGACTATTTTCCTCATCTTTGTTGTTGCTCTATTTACATTATTCAGACTATTTTCCTCATCTTTGTTGTTGCTCTATTTACATTATTCTGACTATTTTCCTCATCTTTGTTGTTGCTCTATTTACATTATTCTGACTATTTTCCTCATCTTTGTCGAAATATTTCAGCCGTTGTACACTCCAGCCTTCTTCAGTTGGTTGGAATGTTGAACTGAACCCTTTATTTCACTCACTGGGGTAGACTGTTTTAGTTCCACGTGCCATGTCTAATGTGTGTCATTTATCAGTTATCCCCTCAAGAACACATGGCACAGTGGATAAAGGCATTGGTTAGATCGAGTGACAGGACCCAAAGAGGGTGAGTTCAATACCTGGTTAAGGAAGTAGAGAACTTGGAGAGGGGAATTAACAGGAGATAACTGATAAGTGACAAGTAAAATAAAAGGTTCTGTTCAGCATTCCAACCACCTGAAGATGGCTGGAGCGTACAACGGCTGAAACGTTGTAATAAATATGGCGACAAAGATGAGGACAATAGTCCAAATAATGTAACTAGTATACATAATACCTCATTTCAGAAATATAGACAGATTCAGTGTTGCTATATTTCACGTTTGAAGGTACAATGGCTGAAACATTGTGAGAACAACAACAAATGTAAGGGCAATAGTTCAAATGTAAATAGTGTCCTTTTTCATCTTTATCTATAAAAGGCAAGATGTGTGTGTATGTGTGTGTAACGAATGCATGCCCACAATTTTCAATGGATTTGCACCAAAATTTACATGCACATGCTCCAAGTTACATTTCCCAACTCCCATTGATAGTGGAAACAATCAAGTTTTTCATGCTTCTATGGCACTTTTCATGTAGTTTGCGGATATTTTCTACTGGCTAGAGCGAGAGCCTATAGCTGGCTGCCACGAATAGGCAGGAAGATTCTATTGGCTAGCATGAGAGCCAACAGCTGACTGACATGAATGTTAACTAGCATGAAAAAAAAAAATTGATAGCTGCATTCGTCACAAGTGGGAAAAACTTAAATCTGCATGGCACTTTACTCCAATTGGCTCATTCACTTGCTTAAACTCAACGTTGGTTCTGATTCTGCAGAACTGGGTTGGGTGTGAAAAAGTATTTGTTGTTAACATTCTTTTTTCATTCAATTTTTCCAGTTATGAGTCCTTTTTTAAAGTTGATCATTTTGTGTTCATTTTGTTTAGTTCTTTTTTCGTAACCAATTTAATGTTTAGTATAGAGCTTAGAAAAAATTCGCAGTGTGAGATAGGCAAGAAGTAAGTCATGTAGCAACATCAGCATGGCTAAGAGCACTCCTTTAAAGGCAAGGAAGGGCAAAAATATTTTAAGTCAAGTGATAGCGATTGCTGTATGAGTCGTACGATTTTTTAATCAAGCACGGGCAACGCCAGGTCATGCTGTTAGTCTGACTATATTTATGATATGAGGCATTGTAACTATTGACACTATTTGTCCCTGTGGTTTGGTTTGAAATTCCAACAAACATCATCCTGAAGAAGACCAGAGCGTACAACAGCCGAAACGTTGTGAATGTGACAGTAAAGATGAAGACAACAGTCTGAACTATGTAAATAGTGTAAATAGTAAATATATTTCATAAATTTAATTTAATAAAAAAAGGCATCGCAACACAAACCATCAAATGAAGATGTGATGCTTTAAAAACTTGACAACATCTGTAAAGATACAGAATGGGAAAAATGATGAAACCAATAAAGTAAAAAAACAAAACCTCTTTGATAATGTTTTATGAAATTCAAAATTACTCAGACTTTCTGCAATTTATATTTTAGCTTTAATTGGAAACCAATAAAATTGTCTCAAATATAGAAAAAAATAAACAAAATATCCTTTAACAAAAATTTTCATTGTTCTTTAAGTAAACTTTATAAAATTAGCCGTGGGCAATACAGCTGAGGAGTCATCAAGTAGTGTTTCTTTTTACAGGCAGACTGGAAGTTATTTAAAGTTCAAACAATGTAAATAGTGTCCATTTTGTTTTCATTTTCTCTGAAACATTGTCATTGTTCCCATGTTCAGTCCACAGTATTCTCAGCATCCTTCTGTAGAACCTCATTTCTGTTGTTTCAAGTCTCTTTTTCATCTGCCATATAGTAGGACCAATATTGCATAATAGTTCAATACTCTTTTATGAGAGTATGTGCTCTGTCCCATCAGGACATAGTCGATCATGGCTCTCCACAACTTCCTGCATTTGTAGCTTTTAATAAGTTTTGTCTTTTTGTTATCTCTATTAAATAATGTTCTGCCATCCACTTACACAAAATCACTAGGTAAGTTTTGTGATGTCAACGAATACTCATTACTTTCGTAATGCTCATTGTAGTAGAGACTTTTAATTGCAGATGCAACTATAGTATGCTGTTGAACAATGCTGGTGTCAGACACCTTCAAAAAGCACTCGCACTAATAGTACTTGCTCAATAATACTCGCTCAAATAGTAATCCGTATAGTAATCCAAATAGAGAAATAGAATAGTGAATAGTATAGGGAATAACAGTCCATATAGTAATAGAGGATAGAGTAGAAATGGTGATCTGAATAGTAACAGAGGATAGACTAGAAGTAGCAATCAGTTAGATGTCACACAAATTCCTATTTATGCATTTCTTCCATGGTCACGTGATCCACTTAATTCAATAATGGGATCGCCTGTGTTTGCTCACTAGCAATCTATGTTCAAACTCAAGTGTCGGCAGCAACACTTTATTCCTATATAACAATAAGTTATGTGTTATTTTCCTCTCTCCCTTTTTCCTTCCATCTGTTCTTTGAGTATCAAATTTTTCAAGCTATCTTTCCTCATTATGTGCCCTAGAAATTTCAACTATCTCTTTCTGATGTTTAATATAAGAATCCTTTATGTTTCCATTTTCTCTAAACCTTCGTATTCTCAGCATGTTTCTGTAGAACAACCTTTGTGTTGCTTCAAGCCTTCATCTGTGATGAGATGAGCCAGCATTCACTGCCATATTGAAGGACTGATATTACATGATAATAGTTCAATACCCCTTTTATGATAGTATTCAATAAAAATGCATATGTCAAACACACAAAGTTTATTGAACACTGTGATCAATGTAAAAGAAAAAAAATATGTAGCAATATAAAAAAGATACCTAACTTAAAAAGTTAAAGGATTCAAAATCAATTGGAGGAGAAAACCAAATAATGGATCTCTTGTTGGCAACTCCCGGTTGTGAGGCCAGTATAAAGTGTCAGCAATTGCATACCCAAGACAGTTGAAGGAAATGATGTTTGATGATATAAGACAAACTCTGCAGTGAAATTGAAAGCTATATAGACCCTGAAGATGAACCAGAACAATCGTTAGAGGAACACTCCTATAAAAAAAGAAAAAGCTCAACATCTCTCATATCTAGACAATTTCATAGGGAGATAGCAGAAGATTATGAAGAGACAAAAGCTCCCAGAATAAGTACCAGGGAAAAGAAGGAGATAAAACCTCTATGGTCCAGGGAAATGAGGTAACTCATTCACATATGAAATCACAAAGACTATAAATAGCTACAGCTATTACCCATGAGTCAGTTGTGTGCATACTACTTCCTGCAAGTAAGCAACACAACAGGGATAGAATATTTTCCAGAATAAATAACTATTGAGAAAAATGAGGAGCAAGTAGTGGGAAGCAGAAAAAGATGTTGCTTTCTCAAAGGGCATGATATTACCAATAATGCCATTCCAAATTTCAAGGAACCAGTTCTATAAAAGACAGGTAATCTTTAAGAAACTATTCTGCTTATTTTCTTTGCAATCTAAGAATGAAAAACAAACCTTTTATATAGTATCAAAAAGAATTAAACTATTTTGATAATTTAACAGAAAATATTTATTTATTAAGATATTTCCAGATTGAAATTCTGTTCTCATCATATTTCTGTTCAGATGTATTATGCTTTTTGACTCTAGTGTCATCATCTGTGTTAGGGTTTCTTAATCACATTTGAACTGAATTGCTGCAGTCCCAAAGATCAAATGGAAGACCTATCACATTTATGACTAGAAGATTTGCCACATTGTTAATTTGAAGATGATTTCTTTTGTCAGAATAAATTATGTTCATCATAGAAAACCTTCTTTCAGTTTCTGCAGAACTTACAGCAATGGTATTAATTATATTTTTAGCTATTATATATTGGCTATTAATATACAAGATTATTTCTGGATAATCCAACAACTGGCTTGTTAAACTTACATAATTTTAAGTATCAGTTCGTGCAAACTGGTAGGATGCCATCACTGAGTATTACCATACAGAGTATGCTACTCAAGTAGCATGGATATATGTAACGAGGAGGAGAAGAAGAAAGTTTACATCCTTTAATGTTCTTGATCAGGAATCTATTTTAATTTAACATTTTAAACCTCAAGAAATGGCTTGTTAACTTTAACTCTACCAAAACGAAACTTCTCTGTATTAATCATCTGAGAGACCTCTTTATGCCTCCCATCAGCATGGCTGATGCTAACCTTCAAGTGAGAGACTCTTTGCACTTCCTTAGGTGAACATTCTTGGCTGACATGAAGTAGAAAGATTATATTGAATCAATGGTTAGTTTTGCTATTAAGAAAGTTGATTCCCTGTGTTGTCCTAGACAATTTTCTTTTTCCAGAATCCAGAATTGTATATATTAATAAGTTTTCCATTCATTCATGCTTTGAATACTGCTGCCACATATAGTCCGTCACTCCTGTTATATATTTAGAGATAATTGAAAAAACCCAAGAAGAATCAGCAATATTACTAGTCCTGACCTGGCACCTTGGCCTTTTCTCATCATTATAAAGTAGCTTCCTTGTGCCATTTGTTTGTGATTGGTTTCATCATGATTCTTCTATTAAGCTTGGAGAGTAATTATACATCCTTATTGTTCAAAGTAGAGTCCAATAGTTTTATAAAAATCTCAGAGAATTCCAGTAAGATATCTTTAATCGTTTCTAAGATACAACAGTTCAGATCTTAATCTAACAATTGGACTATTTTGCTGTTACACCCTAACAATAGAAGAAAAATATCTACATTAAATATTAATGTTTCAATTGGACACACAATATCAATGGCTTTTGAGAGTTTTCACAATAAAAAAAGATATTCTTCTTTACGTGCTGTGTTCCATCAGGATGTTGGTGATCATGGCTCTCCACAACTTCTTGTCCTTTGTAACTCTAATAAATTGTCTTTTTGCTATTTCTCCTAAACCCTGTTCTGGCATCAAGCTAAGTATGTTATGTGTGGTTTTTCTCTGTCCCTCTTGTCATCAGTCTATCCAATGAGTATCAGATTTTCCCAGCCCTCTTTCCTCATTAAGCATCCTAGAAACCTTAACTGTCTCTTTTTGATGTTTTGTATAAGTTTCCTTTTCCTTTCAATTTTCTCTAAATCTTCATTGTTACTCACATATATGGTCCATGGTATGCTCAGCATCCTTTTGTAGAACCATGTTTCTGTTGCATCAACTCTCCTCTTTATCTTTGAGGAGATTATTCGGAATTCAATGCTATATAGGAGGACAGATATCGTGTAACAGATCAGTACTCTTTTCTTTGTTTCTGTCACTTAATACTCTGCTTAGCTTTTGGAATGCATCTATGCCAATACACTTCCAGATTTCAGTGTTGCACTGTCTTCCATTAAAACACTTCCCAGATATTTAAATTTTTGTACTCGTTTGATTTGTGATTTTCATTTTCCTAACAATGATACGTTCCACATTCTTGTAGTTTAGTCCTTTCTTTTCACCTTCCTTCACTCCCCATTGTAGTTTGCTTTCTATGCCTGCTATGAATACTGTCAACTGCATATCTTATGTTGTTAAGACTGGCCATCAATAAGAAATCCTTGTAGGACTTCTAATTCTCTCAGAATTGCATCACTGTATAGGTTGAATAAGTCTGGTGAGAAGACACATCCTTGTCTTACACATCTTTAAGGATATTAAACAATTGATACTGGCAAAACTTTGAAGATATATTTACATTAAATATTAGTATAAACTTCTGCTGAACATAAAACAGTGGATCGTTTTTTTATTGTTAAGTAATAAACTGATTCACACTAGAATTACTACAATATAATTTTATTATGCAAGTCAATGTTTTCACAATAAAATTAACCAGGTATTGAACTCACACTCTTTGGGTCCTGTCACTGGATCTAACCAATGCCTTTATCCACTGTGCCATGTGTCCTTAAGGCAGTAGAGAACTTGGAGAGGGGAATTAACAGGAGATAACTTATAACTGACATCCATTAAACATGGCATGTGGAACTAGAACAGTCTATCCCAGTGAGTGAAATAAAGGGTTCAGTTCAACATTCCAACCACCTGAAGAAGGCTGGAGCATACAACAGCTGAAACGTTGTAATAAATATGGCGACAAAGATGAAAACAATAATCCAAATAATGTAAATAGAATATTTTAACAATGTTAAAAAATTTCAGTATTTAAATATAGAAAATTTATAAAGTGGTCTGTTCTAAGAATGTAGCATGCTGGCAGTTTAATATTTTTTAGTATGTATTCATCCTGGGATTTTTGAATCCTTCACTTAATAACTCTGGATCATTAACCCAGCCAGCCTTCCTCCTCCCGGGCACAACTCACAAATCCTTGCTCTTCCAGCAAAGCCTCCACCCTTCTGCTCTACACCTTACTCTACACTTTTGCCTAAACCTTTCTTTTCTTCACCTTTCAAATGCACCTGGACAGGATGGTGCTGCTACAACACCTGCTCAGTCCCAAGGATGCACCATGATTGCAGAAATACTACTTAAACTACTATTCCATTGAACCAATACATATAACAGTGGGGAGGCCTACAAGCATATATAGATATGTTTGTGTATGTATATATAATTGTGTGTAAATTGATTTTCAAAGCATAGCTTAGATGGCTCGGAGTATGGGACACCCAGTGAGGATCAAACTCACTATTCAGTTATAATTGTTTTAATGAGACAAGCTTGCTAACCATAACTGGTCTTGCCCTATTTCTGGTCTAATTCTGCTATGTGTTCTATTCATCAGAATATAGAATGTATTAAATCACAGGGAAGACTGGGCTTTCTAACCTTGAGTGGTAGTCATCCTAGGAGAAGAGAATTTGTGAATTGAAGATGGTTTTTGTTATGGTAATTTACCCATGCATGCATGGACTCTCGCAGCTACAAATAGGAGCAGGTACTGCCTTTTGGAGAGGGAAGTTTCCAGCAGTCAGCTCTGATAGTCGGACCGAACATTCTTTCTGTAACACTCTTGTTTGTGTATGTTTGTATTACTGTTTCTGTTAATATATTTGTTTAACTCAATTCCTCTCTAGTGTCTTTATTTCTGGCCGTAACAAGGCCACAGTAGTTTTGCATACAGGTGCTAGAAGTAAATTCCTTGCAGTGGAGTTTGCTCTGGTCATTTACTGCTATTGGTCTTCCACCAACACTCCAGATCCTGAAGATGGTATCAAAAGAATAGGTCTGGACTTGTTCAAACTCAAATTCACCAGAATGGACCCACTCATACTCACATGTATGATTCCTCAAAAAGAATCAACAGTTCTTCAGGATGGATAGCATTGATAAATAAATGGTGTGTGGATGATTTGTAATAGCTAAGTTTGCCAAATTTTAGAATCTAGTAAAATTGATGCTGAAATAAAAATAGGGTATCATTTTGTTTATATTTCTGAGATGAGGTATTATAACTATTTACACTATTTACATTGTTCGGTCTGTTCTCATCATTTTTACTGTCATATTCACAACCTTTCAGCTGTTGTACACTCCGGCCTTCTTCAGGATCTGTCTAAATTTCTAAGATGAGATATTGCAACTATTTACACTATTTACATTGTTCAGACTATTGTCCTCATCTTTACTGTCACATTCATGATGTTTCAGCCACTGTACATGCTGGCCTTCTTCAGGATCTGTCTAAATTTCTAATTTGAGATATTGCCACTATTTACACTATTTACATTGTTCAGACTATTCTCGTCATCTTTACTGTCACATTCATGATGTTTCAGCTGTTGTACACTCCGGCCTTCTTCAGGATCTGTCTAAATTTCTAAGATGAGATATTGTGATTATTTACACTATTTACATTGTTTGGACTGTTCTAATCATCTCTATTGTCACATTCACAATGTTTTGACCATTGTATGCTCCAGCCATCGTCAAGTGATATTGACTTATCCAATGTGTTCCATATTAGTCAAACTAGTTATGATGTTGTCCTGTCTAAAGTCAATGAAAGAATTAACTGGTCTCAAGTGGTAATAAAAGCCGCATAGGACAGCCCTATTCTTGAAGAAAATCCAATTTTTTCTACTAAGTCTTAAAGCACAAACTATATTCTTCACAATAGCTATGTCAATTTCAAAAACATCTATGGTACGAGCACTGTACAGGCACACAAAGGAACAAAATACAGTTGATGCTTTTGCATTGGAATTGCAATTTTCATCCATGAATAGTAGGGCAACAACAAACTGTGGGAAAAGAACTTAACCTTTGCCGATCCCTGCCACCATATTTGCAAGCAGTGGGTGAAGGAAATGGAATAGATTCTCATTGACTTTACTGAGCAACCCAGGAACGTGAATGTTATCTATCAACCCATTTCAGGAAATAAATGTGGGAAGAACATTTACACAAATGTCATCGAACCAAACTTCAGAAATGCCAACATACAGATTAACTATACTGGGTTTAGTTCGAAATTCAAAAAAAAGAAATCCGGAGCGTACAATGGGTGAACTGTCGTGAATATGACAATAAAGATGAGGACAAAAGTCCGAACAATGTAAATAATGTAAATGGAATCATTCCCCCACCCCAAACCTGTAAACGGACATATGGATTCTTATTTAATAAAACCCAAGATTTTTGTTTCAAAATCAATATCCAAATCTCCAAACTTGCTGAAGGAAGACACATCAAAGAGATGTCTTAGTTTTGCACATCTTTTATTTTATGACAAACGGTGGTCTCTTTAATTCAGAACTAGAACCTTTTTGCTGAAATCTAATTCTTTTGTTTTATGATTACCAAACATGGAGAAATTACAAGAAATCCAATAAATCAATCAGAAGGCTTTATTGATTTATCAGATTTTGTGTGTTTTATTCATTTCTTGACTTCTGTAATTTGGGGTCTGTGGAAGTGCATACGGACTTACAGCTAAAAGCAATAGAAAATAGAACCAAATCCAGATTCTGGTTGAGACATTTAGCATCTCCTTTGAACTAATGTCTTTTGGAATGTCATGAATCCATCTCTTCACTCACAAATGATAGATAAAATAGTAGGGTAGACTGAACTTTTTAGTCTTAATAGGAAACCTATAAAAAAGAAAGAAATCTTTGAATTCAAAACCATAGAGAAGGAAAGAGGAACACATTATTTTTACCAAAAACAGGTATAGCAAAGCTGAGTTTGCAGATATAGAGATTCAAGAAAGCTGTGAAGTGCCATGGTTATCTGTGTCCTGAAAGGAAAATGTGTCATTAAAACTTGTTGTGTGAGAATTGGTCAGAATCATGCACACACACACACAAAAAACTACATACAAGTCCAGTAGATCCAATAGTCAAATAAATCCGACAATTATCTCTGTTCCTCAATCTCAAGTACACAACTCCTCATCAGAAGCGAGACGCCCTCTTGAATGAGTGTACCATGCTTTTATGCATCTGACCCAGCCACCAATCAGCCAACGAGTGCCCAGAGCCAGCCAATAAAAATGGCTACAAGCGACACCACCACTTCCATCCACATGAAGTACTGCCCAATTCACCTTCAGTCAAAAGCTCACCAATTTGCTGCTTCCACACTCCATTTCAAAACATACATGTGCTCTGGCCCTTTTGGGTCACCGAGTTAAGTTTTTGCCACACTTGTAGTCTAAAATTTAGTATTGCTATTTTTTTTTTTTTTTTTTACTTATTTTCTTAATCTGTTATTTTTGACATTGCAAGCAAACTAAAAAAAGAGGACAAATTCTATGAATTTCTTTTTGGCTTAACAATTATTGCATAATTTTTAAGAACACTGAACACGAAATAAGTTTTATTTTTCAAAACCTCTATGTAATAAAAAAAATTTTAGTCGGCTAGGGAGATATATACATAGAATTAGATTTTTTATATTTAAATTAGATATTTATCAAATATACATTTTCCACTGATACTGAAAATATAGTAACTGAATATGAGGTCTGATCAAAAAGTATCAGAATTGTTGCCATAGTAATAGAGATAAATTACATAAACTGACCTTTGAACTCTGTTGTGCATTCACACTAAGTTATAATCTTCTTGATCACTTCCGTTGTTTAAAGCAGTACTTGGAAATAAAGTGTGTTGAGTGTGGTAATCTCAACACCACAGAGGTTCCATCAATGACTATGGCTTGTGCAGCAGATTTTGGCCAAGCATAACATTTTTCAGATCTGACAACTGCCATATTCCTCAGATTGCATTGCTTGCAACTTTTTCCTTGTCAACAATCAAATCCTACTTGAAAGGAACAAGATTTCAAGGTGTCAAGGAAATCCTAGAGAATGCAACAAGTTAGGTTCTTGCATAAAAAAAAAATAAAATAAAAAGAGTTCTAGAAATGCTCCCATCAATGGATACAATGAAGATAGATAGATAGATAGATAGATAGATAGATAGATAATGAACACAGGTAGATACATAGATAATGAACATAGATAGTGATGTATCCGGGAAAGGGATATATTTAATCAAAGTAACTAAGTGGTTTTGGCTACTGTAACCAAATAGTACATGGTAGCAGTAATCGACTGGTACTCGTCGTAGTCATAGGCAATATGCTTAGGCAATTGGTGTAGACCAATAGAATAGCCAATGGCGTAATCCAATGGGCGTTGTCATAGACTTAAACTCTGTCATACTTACACACCCATCTGTATTTATGACAGATACCAGCTAATATTCCAGTGATGGGAAACTCAGGTGTATGCATATTCCATTATATCAGATAGATAGATAATGAACAGACTTAGATAGTGTTATGGTAATTTATCCACACATGCATGGATTCTCCGAGCTATAAATAGGAGCAGGTACTACCTTTTAGAGAGGGAAGGTTCTAACAGTCAGCTCTGACAGTTCGACCAAACATTCTTGCTGTAACATTCTCATTTGTATTACTGTTTCCATTAATATATTTGTTTAACTCAATTCCTCTCATGTGTCTTTATTTCTGGCCCTAACAAAGTTGCAACACAAAGAAAGACTACTTTGTATGTGTAAATGTTTATTCTTTCACTTTGTATGTGTAAATGTTTATTCTTTCACTAAATACAAGAAACAGAAAAGTAAATAAAGAGCTTACCACATAAGAATACCCAATACGAATATAAAAGATAACAGACTGAAAGAAATAAAGATATTGGGATTAAATCCTTACCTGGTAAGAAGAGACATACATGATGGTTTTCACAGTAATCTAATGGCAGTTCACAAAATGCATACAAGGAATAATGGCATGAAGAGATGATGTGGCGCAATGTCCTGTGTGGTATTCTACAAAGCTGTACTTTGTTGACTGTTGCAAAGAGTCTACGAACGGGGTCCTTCAACTGATGGATATTCTGGTATTGTTCATGTGAAAGTCTCTCTTTGATAATAGTACTCCAGAGTGCGTTGGAATAGAAAATGATATTTTGTAGGGGTGACAGGACTTTCAGACCACTACGGTAGAATTGTTCGACGATATGAGCTTGCTTTACAGCAGACATTTCCATTCTATTTTTAAATGATATTTAATTCTGTGTTAGTCACCCTGAATTTCTGAAAATGGAGAGTCCCCTCGGGTGTTTACACCCCAAATACAAAAAGTGCTTATAGTTTTACAATTATGTAAAATATTGTTGTACTACTGAAAAAAAAAATCATGGCATGGCAGGCAATAGCCATTATAATATATAGTGGGTTATCAGTTATAGTGAAGTGTATAAGTGTGGAAACAGATTAGTTTTATTTGTTAGTTAGATAGCCCACCATAAGAGGGGTATAAAATACGAAAATCAAACTGTAAAGTGAAACAATGAATTTATATACATATAAATCAATTAAGGTCTTTACAAATAAAATTAATGTATTTTGGTTGATTGTCAAAATGTTCATAGTAGTCCTTGCATGAATGAGTTTTTGTGCAATAGGCAAGAATGTATGTGTGTATGTATGAGCGTTATCGTAGGGTAGGAATGTCTTTGAAGTAATAGCTCAGTCTTAAAATGTTCCATTCATATATCAAGTATAAAAGAGGTGAGATAATAATAACGATCAATTGATGTTTGTCAAGGGACGTGTTAATACGCTCGTCTCCTCTCTCTCTCTGTGCCAGGTGAACTTGCCCATCTTTTATGTTGTTTATGGGGCTTGAAAAGGTCATTTGGGAATTCATTCTCAGATATGATTCAGGCCTTCACATTGGATGACAAACAAACTTTGCGTCAGCTTGCGAAAAATCTGTAAATGAATTTGTTTCTGAGAATTGAAGATTATTTGAATTTTGTTTTCAAATGTTTCCCAGTTTTCTATTGGCCAAAAAACATTTCGCATCAAGGTGTGAAATTTCATGAGTTTTGTTTTTGAATTGCTTTTGCGTGTGTGTTAAGCAAGGTTTGTAAATTCAAGTCTTAATTTCTAACAAAATCAATGAGTCAGTGCTTAGCATTTGAATTTTAAATCTAGATTTTGTTTTGTTCACTACAGTTAAACTCTTGAACCCTCACCTGGAAAAGAGTGATTGATATCACTTGATTGCCATCCAGCAAATGTTCACAACAGACAAATGCTAATGGTGAAATTATCTGTTTCCTTACAAGGAAACATTTGGCAATCACTGACTAAAAAGTTAGCATTATTCTTTGTTGAAATTTATCAAATCTTTCTCTAAAAGCAGTTTTTCAGGAAAATAGGCTTCCAAAGTTCACAAGCTATAAGTGCTGTATAGCCCCCTCATTCTGGGAGGTCTTTGGGAACAGCATCAATTCAGTAATAAAGTTGCAGCCTTCTCTCACGTTTAGTGATCACTAGTTTTGGTTCCAGAGATAAAAGAACTTCAAAATAGGAAATTTTAAACTTAATTATTTTATTAGTATTCATGTTGAAATGTTCTATCTATCCAGTGGGGGAGGGGGTTCCAGAGAGGAAAGGAAATATGTCTAGATTGATGGTTAAGATTTGACTTGCTGAAAAACATTTTTCTATCTATCTCCTTTCCCATGCTCATCCAGCCAATCAAAATCGACTTCCTTATTTTGTCTTGTATCTGACACCTAAAGTCAACCTTAGAAAGTCCAAGCAGAAGTTCATAAGTTCAGTCACTTGGGAAAAGATATACCAGGAAGGTTCCATCTGACTTTGTCATTTCTACTGCATGCTATAAGGAAAAGAGACAAGAAAAAGAAACTGGAAATATCCCATTTTTATAGTTATTTAACAATGACACCTAATGACATCTTGGCAAAAACCAAGTGGGGGTAATACACAATTTGTATAATCTTAAGTTATATGCATGCAAAATATAGAAGACACTAAAAGTTAGGAATTGTGTGTGTGGGTAATTGTTGTAGAGCTCCCTCATCCTGAGGGGTCTTGGGCAATGGTGTTAATTTGATAATAACATTGCATTCTTCTCTCTTGGCCGGTGATAGTTGTTTTGGTTTCAGAGATAAAAGAACTTCAACACAGGGAATTTTAAACTTAGCTATTTTATTAATGTTCATATCAACATGTTCTATCTATCTAGTGGGGGTTATTACCTTTCACTGGGGAGCCATATCAAACACAAAAGAGAACATGTGTACATTGTTTGATGGTTAAGACTTGACTCTCTGAAACATTCTCCTATCTCCTTTCCCACACTGCCTCAGCCAATCAAAATTGACTTCCCATATTATGGCATGTGTCTGATCCTGAAGGTCAACCTCTGAAAGTCGCAGCTGAGATACAATCCCCGCCTAAAATAATAGTCTGCTATTATTTAACATAAGTGCTTGAGTATTGACGGGAGTTTCCTTCCAAACATTCAAAGTAGTGTGGAATGTAAACACATTGATTATGTCATTATTTTCTCTTTCATGACATGTGCTATCTATTTTAATTGTTGTTCCTGTTGAAAGTCTTCAAGTGATGTACTTTCTGTTACTTGATAGAATAAAAAAAAATACTGAAAAGCAATATAATGTAAGAATGTGACATCAGTGTGGCCAGCTTGAAAATATCAATGTGGAAATGAATAAGTTAACTATTAACATCCTAAGCATATGCAAATGAAAGAGGAGTAGGATTAATACTAGGTCAAGACACAAAGAAATATGCTTCCAGGATACTGTCAAATGTCTAACAGAAAGGTGAAATATCTGTCTATATTTCTGAGATGAGGTATTATGTACACTATTTACATTATTCGGACTATTGTCCTCATCTTTGTCACCATATTTATCACAATGTTTCGGCCGTTGTACACTCTGGCCTTCTTCAGGTGGTTGGAATGTCAAACTGAACCCTTTATTTCGCTCACAGGGGTAGACTGTTCTAGTACCACGTGCCATGTTTGATGGATGTCAGTTACCAGTTATCTCCTGTTAATTCCCCTCTCCAAGTTCTCCACCGCCTTAACCGGGTATTGAACTCACACTCTTTGGGTTCTGTCACTGGATCTAACCAATGCCTTTATCCACTGTGCCATGTGTCCTTAAGGCAGTGGATAAATGCATTGTTAAACTCCGGCCTTCTTCAAATTATTGGAATGTCGCACTGAACCCTTTATTTTGCTCACTGGGGTAGATTGTTCTAGTTCCTGAAGGACACATGGCACAGTGGATAAAGGCGTTAATTAGATCCAGTGAAAAGACCCAAAGAGTGTGAGTTCAATACCTTGTTAAGGCGGTGGAGAATTTGGAGAGGGGAATTAACAGGAGATAACTGATAACTGACATCCATTAAAACATGGCATGTGGATCATGAACAGTCTACCCCAGTGAGCGAAATAAAGGGTTCAGTTCGATATTCCAACAGCGGTTGAAACATTGTAATAAATATGGCAATAAAGATGAGGACAATAGTCTGAATAATGTAAATAGTGTAGAAAGGTGAAAGGGAAATTATTTAATATATCAATAATAATTGTATAATAATAACAGTACAAAGCATGAAAGCAATAAATGATAACTTTTGCAGGATACTAGATTGAGACATGAAGAAATGTGCTTCCAGGGTACTGTCAAATGTCTGACAGAAAACTGGAAAGGGATTTATTTAATACATCAATAATTAATAATGTACAAGCAGAACAAAGCAAATGATAACCTTTATAGGACACTGGATAATGCCAAAGGCCTAATTGGATGAAATTTCTACTATCATGGGAAACATGAATGTCAAAGTATATATTGAACTATTACACAAATTAAATTTACCAATTTCATATTTTTATTTTAATATATTCTAACACATTTATTGGCAACTACAAGATAATTTGTAATTGCCAGGTTTTATTATGATGCCTGTCTTGTGGAACTGACTCCCAAGAGGTTACTCCCCCAATTACTACAATTATAACCTGTTCAAGTCTAGGGTTAAGCATTATCTTCTGTACATATCTACATAAGCTGTACTTCTTACTCTGTAACTATCTACCTTGAATGGCTGCAAGGTTTTGCACAGGGTGAACACTAGTGTAAAATATATATATATATATACTACCTTCAAAAATTGAACTATCTAGCAAATTAAGTTTACCAATTTGACATTTTTATTTTAATATATTCTAACATTTATTGCCAACCACAAGATAATTTGTGGTTGGCATGTTTTGTTAGCATTATTTATTAGTTTTATTAGCAGGTTTTATTAGCATATTATTTATTTTTATTAGTTTTATTATGACACCATGCACAAGTCATTATGTTTTTGTGGTCAAGGCTACAACCACAAGCTTTTACATTACTTTTAATGCAAATAACTCGTACCTGGCATTTAAGGTTGGAATTAAAAAATTGCAACTAAAACTTTTTATGGGAAAAATTTATTGAAAATAAACACAACACATAAACGAAGCACTTAAAATATTTTATTTTCTCAGTTGGCTATTATAAAGTTGGTGCTTGAACTCAAATTTTGTAATTGACCTCTGGAAGTCAAGGTGTTAAATATTATCAGTTAATTATTCATTAAAAACGAATATTATTCTATATAATACACAATAATAATAATCTATAAAATCCACACATTTTAGCAGATTTTTAAGTAAGAGGTGCTTATTGTAAAGTGTGCCTGTGTTGTTTTGTTTATTTAATGGCATATGAACTGCTTATGGGTCATTTAATTTTCTTGAGAGAATTAATTTCTTTTACAAAAATGTATTGCTGTTAATATTTTTTTTTTTTTTTTTTTTACAAAAGTATGTATTGGTGGTAATTCCTTAACTATGAAAATGCATTCTGGAACTTCTATTACAAAAATGTATTTTTATACTTTCATAGTGTTTTATTTTGGTGGTTCACTATTTGCTCATAGCTGGGACCAGAACTGTTGTTGCCACCATAGGTCAGGGTGAACCTGAGAACAACAACAATTAAGAAGTGCTCCTCAAAACCTCCCAATTAGAAGTCTTGCTGCTGGATGTAGTTTGTCATCATACCCAGGATGGCTTAATACAAAGGAAAACAAAATAACTTGTTTTACAGCCATACATATCACCCAATTCTGGAGAGTATGTTCAAAAGCAAGTTTTACCTTTGGTTTAAATTATTTTAAAAAAATTATTCAAGCAGATATTGGGTACAATTTAATCTGCTTCTCTGTTGTCCATGTCAAAGTCCATTGTTTCATCGATGTTGTCAGCACACTAAATGTCTTCATCACCTTGAATGTCATTGTCATCCACTGTCATTTTGTCCTTGTGTCTCAAAAAGTATGTCATCTTCATTGCTGTCCATTGCATTCATGATGCAGCATTTTCTGGATGACTTTTGATATAACCATGACCCACTAGAATATTTGTTTGGTCATAATTTTGTCTTTTACTGTGAACTTAATAATGTGGCAACCTTGTTGCATTTGTATATGAAAATATACCTGTGTTTGTTCTAAATTCTAATGGTAATATGAGCCGTTTCCTTCTAAGGAAACATTTGAAATTCATTAACTGAGCAACTAATAATACTTGAGTTATGCTTTTCTTCACTCTCTGGTCATCAGGCTGGGATCAAAATGTAATGTCTTTTCTCATCTCTAGAGGTAATATTAACCGTTTCCTTATAGTATTCTTAGCATCCTTCTGTAGACCCACATTTTTCTAACGTTCCTCATTCAACTGGAAGTAAAGGCAGTATGTTCTAACCAAAAAATAAGTAATTTTAATTAATTTGAAGAAATGTTCCAAAAAGCTCTCTGAAGAAAGTTCATTTGAATGTTTTGTTCTTTAATTTTTAACTAATTTTTTCCAGACATTTTTCCTTGATTCCTATTTGTATACAATGAAATTTATTTAAACATGACATTATTTGCCACATAAAATTGATTTAATAATTTTTTTTTAATAAGAACAAATATACTAATATAAAATTAAATTTTTTTCATGAGTAATTTGTGCTTTTCTTTCTGAAATGGATGTAAAAAAAGTATTTCAAATTTTAGTTTATCATTAAAAACATAAAATGTAATATTTTTATACTACAAATTGATGAAAATATATTTTCTTAAGAAATTTGTTTAACATTTTACTGGGAGGCCAATACTATTTAGTTGTATGTTTGATCCTCACTGGGTACCTCAAACTAAATTCAACATTAATTTATCCAACATGGGTTGACAAGTCATAAAATCAACCATTGAAGGCACTTTGACATGGGTTAATGTTTAGTAAGGGTTGTCTGGGTGGCCATTACTACTCAGTTGTAAGTTTGATCCTCACCAAGTGCCTCAAACCAAATTCAACATTAATTTATTCAACAAGGGTTGAGAAGTCATAAAATCAACCATTGTAGGCATTTTGACATGGGTAAATGGTTAGCAAGGTCAGTCTGGTTGACCATTACTACTGAAAAATGAGTTTAATCCAGGGTGTGTCTGTACAAAATCCAATATTACATGCCCAGGAAGAGTTGACGTGTTCTAAAATCAACCAACCTAACCTGGCATTAATCTTTTTTCACCTCTTCAGTGATGAAGTGGAGACTTGCAACAACAGAAATCTGGTAATACAGAAGAATGCTGAGAATAACATGGACTGAACATGTGAATAACTGGGACATTTTAAGGAAAATGGGATCAAAATAGATGCTTATACTTAGAATAAGTGACCATTTAAATTTCTAAGACAGTACCTTTCAAACTATCTGATGTGGTGTACCAACAGCTTTTTTTTTAATGGGCAAGGAACTGGTGGACAAAGCTTTCCAACCCAGCACCTCTCTAAATTTTTTTTAAATATATCCTATTTCAGGGTCATTTTGAGACTATCGGTTACTAAATATGAGGATATGATGTCTCATTCATTCTAAGGCCAGTCATCATTGAAGTAACAATTCTTTCCAGTGTACCAGGAGCCAGTAGCATATTTGTACCATATAATTATATAAGAACGATCCGAGAAAATATTATTTGAACATTCATAATATTATTCATTGATATCACAAAAGTATAATAAAAGTAGTATCATTTTTTATTTTATATAGATTTTGTAGAAATATATTTCCATAAATATGGCCTTTTGGTATTTCTTGCTATGCTTCCCATACAGTCACACATCACCACATGGTGTTGTCATGCATATTTCAGTTCAATGTTTTGCTGTTCATTATATCACTTTCACTTGTTGTGTGGCGCACTTCACCACATTAATTTAACTTTAGATTAGGAAACAAGACTGACGCAAAAAAGGATAACCAAAAGACATTGTTACACATAAAATATGTATTTAACAAAATGTACAATATCAAACAACAATGTGAAAGAAAGCATGCATTTAAGTAAGAAAAGATTGAAATAGACAAGAGTTGTCTCTCTTTAACTGTTATTTTAGTGTTCTAAAGTTCACTGGAATAATGTTCATGAGAGTCTTTTATAATAACTGTTCTTAAAATATTTGCCATGTTAGAAAAGATTATGTGAGTATATACAAGGTATGTTCAGCATGTAGGTGGTGTGTGTGAGTGAGAAGGTTGGCATATGGTTTCGACTGTCGTGGATTCATTTGGCAGCTGAATTCTCACTAATTAGCTAAGAAAAATTCTTGCTTAAACAAGTGACTATAGGCTCCAGATCGCTGCATGGGAAGAATTATTCTTCATGTGCAGACGATCTGATTGGTTGGCATAGACCAATCAGTGAGCGAGCTTTGGGGAAACTTAAAGCTTCTGTGGTCTGTTTCTCCCAAAAGAGCACAAAACATTAAAAAAAACAAAATTAAACAAAACATTACAAAATTGTTGCATTGTTGCGATTTGTAAATTGTCTATAATAACGTAGTGGTGCTTAATCAATGAATGCTTGGCATTGTATGTGATTTGTACTTGTATGTATGTATGTTTGTGCATGATAGACTTGCACAGCTGTACAGTATTAACTTTTAACATGATTGACTAATTGGAAAATGTAACCATAATAAATACAAAACCAAGGTAAGATCGCTAAAAAAAACAAATGAGTCAGATATCCTAGCAGTCTCCTGTGGTGCGGAATGTGACTATTGTTTCTTTGTTTCCTGGGAACTCTCTCCACATACTGGCCAATTTTGCTCATGTACTGGCACTGGTACAAACACTTTGATTGGTACTGTTCTAGGGTGCATTTTAAGAAAAGAATGCTTGGGAAATTTAACACTCACAGAGAATATTGAGAGAATAAGGAAGAAAAAAAAACAAAAAACTAGTGAGTAACCTACCTAACAATCTTGTATAAATGACAAGCAACACAAAGGACTGGGAGGGATGGTAAAAACAAACTTTACTAAGAGCTACAAATGACAGGAATTTGTGCCATGAATGTCCATATTCTGAAGAACTTTGTCATTTTTGTACGACCCTATTCCTCTCAGCTGAAGTTCTTTCTGACCTTCTTCACACTGTCCAAATTTCTGTAGATACCTGTTGTCATAATTTCTGAATGTTTAAGTTGGCCTGCTTCATCTCAAAAGTTTGAAGTTTTTCTTTTTATTATTTCATGAATTATTTAAATTAAGACTGACAACTTTATTGTTTTTAAGATAATATCTGACACAATGCAGCAAGAATCCATCTGCTCAATTGATGAAAGACCAGGAAACATTCTCGTATTAGGGCAAAAAAATAAGATATTATCAGAAAAGAATCAAATTTTAATACAAAAGAATAAGATATTACCAGAGAAGAATATGATATCAGTGAAAAAGAATATGATATCAGTGAAAAAGAATATGATATCAGTGAAAAAGAATATGATATTAGTGCAAAGATTTCACAGACTAAAATGAATGTCACACTTTAGCAAATTTGAGCAGGGGGAATATATTAAGAATAATTTAATTTTTAATTTTAATTTTTATTATTTTGTAATGATCATGAATATTTTGCAATCATTTGTTTAAAAGTTGGCTTTCATATTTAACAGATTATACAACTGAAAATAATCAGTAAATTAAGTATTTATTTGCTTATTTTGTTTTCTACTTGTATATATATGAATTAGGGCAAAATTAATATAATTGTCTGCTTCAATGTTTTCCTCAAGAAATTATATCTACTTGGAAACAATTTGATTCTCGTTAGATAATTTTTTTATTCAACCTTTCACTACTTTCCTCATCTGATAGGCAGGCATCTTTTTTTTTCTTTAAAATTAGTCATTTCACAAAGAATATAATGACAAGACATTTTTTTTTTTACCAAAAGCTTAGTCAGGTCTTTGGGCAGAAAATTGTCCAAAATGGCTTCTTCAGAAACAAGGAAGATGCAAATCGATTTTATTTTATTTCATATCTTTATGAATACAAAATTTATATTCTTTTTCCATTTATTTAACTTGATGTTGTCAAATAATGCCACTGTTCCTATTTTTTTGTGCTTGTTAATTTTTTTTAGCTTCCTGATTTACTACTTATAAAACTTTTCTAGAGACTTTTTACTAGATATTTTAGGAAAATTGAAATACTCCAGCATTTTACAACTGACTGACCTCTCTTAAATTTTCATAAACTGTTTAATAAATAAACAGACCATCAATTCAAATATAGGTATCCACTAAAAATAACATTTAAGTAATAAAAATCAGATTAATAAATAAAAAATCTATTCCCTTTTAAGAAATTTCTTTTTTGGGGTTTGTAAAACTTGTCTGCTCCTATACATAGAGATTGGTCACATGATGTTAGGCAGTCTCTCTTTGGTCAATAAAAATCACGTGGGTTCAGAAAAGGCTCAATACCAACAGAGAAGGGACCGGACATGCTCCAAAGTAACACAAGAGAAATTCTCTCCGCTGCCAACGGTACCAGTTGCCAAGTGTTTTAAAGGTACAAGCTACCTAGCCATAGTTCACTAACCAGACAGGCAAGTCCACCTAACATATTCTCTATACATAGGAAAGAACATAGTTTTTATGTTGTAACCATTGTATTTCATGTAAATAAATATCCTAATTGTATTGAAATTATTCCTCTTATTCGTGCCTGTCCACAAAGTAAAGCGGGATTAGCACTTTGTTTACATTAGGATATGAAACTGAGCAGATATGTATATCTTGAGAGTTAGAAAAAAGTCTGTTCAAAGACACTATTCAACTTTGCTTGACCATCGATACTTCATAGCCAAGAAATCTATAGCATATCAGATCTAATGATGGTTTCCCCTAGGTGGATGCAGGTTCAAATACTGCCAGTTCTCTCTTAAGACTCTTGATTCCTTGGGGAACATAGGGCCACAACAACGCCTCTCCAATGGACATGGTTTCCAGGCAATCCTCTTCAATTTGGCCCATATCATGCTGGCTGCCTTCACCTCTGTGTCAACATTTCTGTACAAAGTCTGTTTTGGTCGACCC